>OX457089.1:10417045-10471339 GCA_949752835.1 Empis stercorea
TAAGTTTTTCACTGACAGACGTTCTACAATCTGTCCGCATTATTTGAATCATCTTTGGAAAAAATATCAAGCAATTATTGTGATAATTATGTTTTATAAATTTATGCGAATTTTAACAAACTCTTGAAATATGAATATAAAATAATATAAATTTCATTATGATAATTTTATTATATACTTTTAAAGAAAATTTTTAAAAGTAAATTTAAAAGTAAATTCCAAAAATTTCATTATAATAATTTCAGTAAATTTGAAATATAATTTTTGCAAACATTCAACTATTTTACACCTTGCCTAAATACCATAAGAATTTCGGTTCAGCAGAGCCTTTAAAATTCTAAATTATAGATCCTAAATTTTCTTTAGCCATAATCATTTAAATATAATTTATAATAATCTCCACAAAGACCGCCATTTTTACTATACATACATATCTTATAAAGTTAATTATACCTCCTCAAGGATAATCATTAAAAAAAATTGTCGTAATAACTGCCGCCCCATTCCCAAAATTTCCTGCCACTTTGCAATTTTTTTTCTTATTTTTATAGTTCAAAATTTTTATTTCTGTTTATGATATCAATTTTTATGATCAAGAAATGTTTCTTTTTTTTTTTTCTCTTGCTTTTGGTCCCATTAACATAACCATAAATTTTATCTTTATATGAAGAATGCTTTATTTTTCTGGCGTTAATGTCAACCTTTTAGTCGTTTGTTGTTTGTCAGGGATCGTAAACGCCGCGGGACAACTAAAAAGGACGAATGCAATCATTTGTTTTTTTTTAAATGAGAAAACCTTTTTTTTTTTTTTTTTTTGAGGATATTTCGTTTTGGGGTATAGGAAAGGCGCAATGTCCTTTTCACATTAACCAACAAAGTAGCCATAATAAATAAATAAAAAAATTTTTGTGTAAATTTTTTTTTTTAATATTTATTTAATAGGTCCACAAGGACGATAAGATTATAAGTTGGGATGTTGGGGTAATATATTAATATATAATACTTACTTTAAAAGAAAAACCCGAAGAGATAGTGTAATGAAAAGTGTTAAAAGTCATAAAAATATATATTTAAGAATTATCTTTTAGTCATAAATGACAAGATGAAAAAAAAATTATGTAATAAAAAAAGATTTGTTATAATGTACTTAAAAAAATTGTATGGGATAAGTAAACCTAAAGGTTTTTTTTTATATTTTTTAAAAGAGGTTTTTTAGGGATGAAAGAACTTTTGAATGGTAAATTTGTTTTATCGTTACATTTAGTAAAATTACGTAATTAATAAATAAAAATATTAAATGGTGATCATAATATTTTGATATATTTTGATATACGGATAATTTTCAAATGATTTTTTTTAGAATACCAAGAAATCTTTTTATTATTGGTTTTGTAATCTAATTATCACAATTAATTAAAATTATTAATTTAGGAGAAATTTAAATGATGTGATCGCTTCATATAAGAATATTTTCAAGCCAATAGTAAAATGTGGAAAATTGAAATTTTATAATAATCATATAACTATAACTGAGCTATCACCGGTAACAGAGTGACTTAACTGATTTACAAATCAATTAAAAAGAATGATAATAAATTACTGATGCCGAATAAAAGTCAAATTAATATAATACTTTGTTGAATACATAGATTGAGTACGCATTTCTGGATCGAGCATCATCCCAATTTTTTGTAAGCATTTGTTCAACAAATGCATGAAACTTTTGGACGGCTGTGGGATGGGTATTATTTGGAGACTTCAACTCTCAAGAGTAGTTATATTTATAACTATAACTTTACATTGGGACTATCACAATAAAACGTACACAAAAAGAATGATTAAAAAACCGCAAAAATTGGTAACTAAATATTAAGTAAATTTCTATAAAATAACAATAAATAATTTATAAAACACTATAAATAAATTACATTTCCTATTTTTCTTCTACGTAAATACGAAAATGAAAGAAAATTATGAATAAATAAATAAATTTTTTATAAGATTTATTAATTCTTTACTAACGTAAAAAAAACAGCAACCTCATTTATGTAAATTTTAATGACGTTTCTCTATTTTTCCTTTCTCTGCCTTGAAGCTACCACCCTATAAAAAAAAGTCTAGTATTCTATCCTTATTGCATATATTTAACAAAAAAAAATTATAACATAAAATTTCAAGGATTTCGTATTCTTACCCCCCCAACGAAAAAAAAGGATTCCATTTTTAATGTGCAAAATATGAAAGAATAATAATTTATATTTATTTATATATTTTTAATGTAAGATTAACGAAAAATTTATTATAATTTCTTGTTTAAATTGCACATTAAATTGAGAAAAATGAATAAAAATGTTGAATTATTGTTACAATTTTGTTTTTTTTGTAAAAGGATCTACAAAAAAATAAATTGTCGTACTTATGCCCTTGGGGTAAATAATATAAAAGATTTTCAAAAGTATTTTTGGTATAGACTTTAGAGAGAGCTTTTGGAAGATATATTTTTGTTAATTTTCCATTCTTGTGTCTTTTCGAGTATGAAAAATA
Source organism: Empis stercorea (assembly GCA_949752835.1). Taxonomy (NCBI): domain Eukaryota; kingdom Metazoa; phylum Arthropoda; class Insecta; order Diptera; family Empididae; genus Empis; species Empis stercorea. The sequence continues at coordinate 10,419,590 of OX457089.1, forward strand.
AAGTAAAGTGATTTTTTGTCTATATAATAATAAAGAATTTTCATGCTGTTCTTAGGAGTTTTTAAACTTTAATAAGTAATAAATTATATAATTTTTTTTTAACCCGACAAAAAAAGTGGAGACAAAAACTGCAAGAAAAGCGAGAAAATGATAAATTTTTTGTAATCGTATAATAAATTGTTTTTAATATAAGAAAAATAGTTGAAGAAAGAATGAGATTTATTTAATAAGATTGTGTTATAGAAAAATTATGGTAGAATTTTAATAATTTTAATTGTATTTTGTGTTAAAGGACGAATTAAAATTAATTATGTGATAAACGAAGACCGAATTTCAGTTGCTGATTTGAGGATATTAAAATGAAAATTAATTTAATGAATAATTTAATTTTTACATGTTTTTTTGTTATTAAAATTTATCTACATAGTAAAATTTGTCATATTTTTGTCAGAGAATAATTGTAGTCCAAAATATTTAATTTAGGATTATATTTTACAATCAAATTAGTCTATATAAAAAAAGCACAAATATGATTAATTTATATTTGTGCTTTTTTTATATCAAATGCGAAATTTTCCAAATCAAATTTAATATCGGTTTAATTTTTGTATATATAACAACACTGTCATACCAAATTATTATGCTCTTCACAAATGAAATTTGTACTTTTCCCAATCAAATTAAACCTTTTTCAAATTAAATTCGAGATTTTCCCAAAGTTCTTGGCTTTATCTTATAGTAAACAGAATAATTTTGAACAGCAAATACTCTGAATAATTTGTAAAAAAAACTAATTTAATATTAATTATTATTTTAAATTTGAAAGCTGATCAAAATATTTGATAAAACTTTATATAAATTATTTTGTATGATTTTTGGTTAAATTTAATTTCAAAAAAATGATTAATTTATTTTAAAAAAATTGCTTGAAAAATGATTAAATTAATTGAAAAATCATGTATCACACATATGAATCCATTTATTTATCTACTACATATATAATTATTTATTATAATATTTTACATAATCAAATTTCTCTTTTGAATCATTATTTATAGCATAAAAATATTATGTAGTCCAATAATTTATTATATTTTTATTTAAAAAAAAAAATTAAATCCTTTTTTTCTCTTGATAAATGTTTTTACTGCATTTTTTTTTTCTAATCCGCGCTAATAAAAATTCAAATTTCCTCCATTTTTAAATTTATTGTTTTATTATTTAAATTTTAGTTTTTATTTTTATATTTATGTTTTATTGTCGAATTTCATAAAGACAAAAAAACCAAAAAAAAAAAAGTTTTGTTTTTTTTCAATAAAAGTTTTTGGTTCGCTCGCTATAAGAATATTTTCAAGTTGAAATTATGAAAAAAGTTTTATTTTGGAATTCTATATTTAAAATATGGTAAATATAATAAAATTATACTAAGTATAAAAGTTTTATAAATTCTTTTTATTATTATTATTTCCGGTTATTATTCAACAGAAAAATGTAAAAAGTTTAAATTGAAATTAAGAAAATTTTTATGATTTAGTTTTATTTTTTTGTCTTATATAGAAGTTTTAAGGTTGTTTTACATATTACGGAAGGAAATTTTTTGAATATATAAAATATATTATTTATAATATTTCAAATGATTAATCATTTACAGTCGGATGAAAATTTTATTTTATAAAGTTTTTAGCTTAAATCAAGAAAATGTATTAAAATTATGCAAATGATTTGATATTTTTGTTATGCAAATGATGAAATTTAGAATGAGTTGAAAATACATTTTTACTAACTAAATTACTAAATGTAAATTAAGTAAGGTATACATTATATAAAATATATTTGAAATAATAAATTGAATAATAATATTAATTACTAAAGATTATCCAGAAAAACTTTGATCAGTAAATATTTTGGTTCAGATATATTTCAAAATTGGTATCAGATATAAATATTTCAAGTAATTGATATGAAATGATATAATACTTCCTGGAATTTGTGACCAATTAAGCTTCTTTCAAAATGGTGCATAAAAAAGAGTATTGTCAAATTGAAATTGTTTATTCCCAGGACTTTCGAATGTTACAGAAACAAATTTAAACATTTGAAACTCTAAGAATGAAGTGCACAATGAACTAAGGCCCATAAGCCAGAAATTTACTTTGTAAGGAAAATTTCTGAAATGAGGTAATTAGTTGCCCGCCAGCTTACCTAGATACAAAGGTTATTTAATATCAAAAAGCTTGAACATTTTCCTATTATAACTTCTAACTCAAATAACTCAAAATTATTTATCCTAACCAAAGCAATAAATTCATCTTAACCACTATTTAAACTTCCTCCTTATACCCACCCGCCCAATACCAAAAAAACCACCTTTCTCCTTTTATATGCGCCATATAATAAAAAATAAAATAATAATGTTTTTATATTTATTAAAACTCATATCCTACTGTCGTTAAAAATGTCACATTAATGTGCTATTATCAATAAATTTATAGCTTATGCGATATAAAAATAAATTTTATTGAAAGCAAAAAAATTGAAAGTTTAACAGCAAAAACAGCAAAAAAAAAAAATTAAAAACCCAGAGACATTGTCAGGCCAGGCGGCAGGCACTAGCACCAACAGAATGAAAAATATCTCTATACAAAAAAAAAAAAGCTATAATAGCAGAAAAAGCTGACAAAATTTATGGATTTTTGTTCAAAAATTAAAATATATATAACAAAAATTTGCAGATTATATAAATTTCTATAATAGTAGCTACATAAAAAATTATTTATATAAATTTTATTTATTTTTACTTTTTTACATAAATTAAAAATAATAATTTTCACATTATTTTTATTATTAATTTTTTTTAAAAAAAATATTTGTGCAGTTTATTTTTCATTAAACATTAAAAAAGAAAATGGCGAATTTTATTTTAAAATTTTCCTTTTTTTGTATTTTCGAAACAATACAAAAAAAAAAGAAGAAATAAACAGGGAAATGGGAAAATATTATTTATATAAATTTATTACCAGCTTGAAAAAAAAAAAAACCAAAAAAAAAAAGTTATTTAAAGAAACATAAAAAACGACGCTGAAAATAATTTTGTAATATAAAAAAAATTTATATGTTTATAATTTAATCGCAATTTATATTGCCGCAAAAAAAAACATTAAAATAAAGGAAGAGAAATTTATTATCAGGACACCCCATTAAATGTACATAAATAAATTTTTCTACTATAGGTAAAAAAAAAAATTTGACAATAAAATGTTTTTTTTTATTTACTTTTATGATTTTTCATTATTTTTTATTTGTATATTTTATAAGATTTATTTTATCATAACAAAATTATTGACCACAAAATATAAGATTTCCAGAAAACACAAATTATTTGAATTTTTTTTTTTTTCTGGTTAGTTAAAAACATAAAAACAATTTTTGGTAAACAAAAATATTTTTGATAAACAAAATTAATTTATAATATAAAATTTATATCAAATATGCTATTAAAATTAATGTTATTGATGAAATATTTGATTTGAGGCAATTTTTTTATGATAAAAAATCTAAGTTTATTCCTTAGTAAACATTTATTAAGAAATAATTTCCATGACTCTTCAAAAACTGTTTCTAACGACAAATTAAATAATTTTATGAAATTGGGTAATTCTATCATTGGATTTGGTATAAATATTTAGCATAAAGCTTTATATGTTAGCTTTAATTATATTATATATGAGAATAACTAGGATTAGAACAGTCGAGTACCCCGAAAATGATGAGCATAGTTCTTGGCCTTTACCTCCTCATGGAAGTAAATACATCAACATTAACTAAAAGATAGTAAATATTAATGAAACGCAGTAAATAGTAATGGAAAATTCTATCAATAATAATCAAAATTAATAAATGCCATTCAATTCATTTAGTGGAAAAAATTAAAAAAACGATGCTGTTGCCAACTAACTATTTTCAACCTCGGTTGTACAGCACAATAACCTCGGTCGTACAGCACTTGATTCGACATCTATAATACTTATATAAACTTACTTATTGTTACCAAATCTAATGTACCACAACCAGGTTGTAATGCTGCATAATTTGGATAAAAATTAACATGTCCTACTTGGTGCTAATGTACCTAATATTGGACTATCAGAATGTAATATAAACAAATGGTATTATTTAGAATATAAATGAAATTTACATGGACTCTTTTTTTTTATAACCACCAGAATCATAACTTAAAATAATAAAATTTATATATTGAATTTATGCTATCATTTCTACCATTCGTAATGGGGAAATCAATGGATACAAGCTCAAAGTTAATATGCAAAACAAACCTACAGCCGCACTACAGCCTAATTAGAGCAATACAAGTACCTTGGCAATACAAGTACCTTGGCTGAAAAAAATTAAAACTGCCGCCAGACGTTATAATAAGTATCTTCGCCGGCTTTAAGTCATTTCAGGAAAATTACATCTAATCTTGATTCAATTAAAACAAAATTAGAATCATTTATCTTTGATGACTCTTATAATATATAACTATTTCAATTAAAACTATGATAGTATTTCTGATTTGTGACAATGGTGATAGTGCAGTAATGACATTATTAGAATGACATTATTAGATTTAATTATATAATGCCTTTCAAATATCTTAATTATTATACAATTTAAATTACTATAATAAAATTTTCAACATTTCCATATAAATTTGTTAAATTAAATAATTAAAAGTGTGGTTTAAATTTTCTTTGAAAAAAAAAATCTATTTATTAATTTTTTCCAAATAATTATGTCAATTGAAATAAATTTACGATTAATTTATTTATAATAAAAAAACAAATTAATTCAAAAATATTTCAATAATTTCGGATTGACCATCACCATAACAGCTACAACAAAAAAACAAGAAGTTAATGAAGAAATTTTTAATAAATTTTTCCATTTAATAATTTCAACCAAAAATAAAATAAAAATCTTATAAATAATAAAATAATTTAAATAAATTAAAAAAGATTAACAATATAAAAAAAAGAATTAAAATAATTTATTATCTACTAATTTTTATGTTAATTTACATAAAATAAAACTTTTAAAGATCATTAATAAAAAGAAGATATTTTTAGGTTATTTTTCTTGTTTTTATATGATTTCACTTTAATATACATATATATTTTTTTAAATTAATTTATTTTATTATTTCGGTGGCATTTATAATCAAATCACTTTGTTAGCGACGACATTAAACTATTTTAAGAGGACAGAATACTAAAAAAAATTAAACAATAGACAAAAAAAAGAGTAGATTTTTGAATAAAATAAATTATATAGTAAATAAATATGGGCTTTTAAAATTATATACATAAAAAAAATGATAAAGATTTAATAATATGATTTTGAAATAATAATGGAGGTTTGTTTAAAGATAATTAACGAATTATGTCTTAAGAGAATTTATAAGTTTTACGATTCAGAAATGAAACGAATTTGTAATGTAACATTTTTTGTGAATTGTGACAGCAAGGCAAGAATATTACTGACTTCTTCCACCAACACTGAAGACTTATATAGTATTTATAATAATTTCTTTTCACAGTACTTTTCTTGTATTTTCGAAAATCCTAAGAAGTGTAAGAGCTACAGTTGCGAACATGAAAATAGCAATAGTAGTGCAAAAAATGGTTAAATAAAATTCAGATTTGCTTTGAGCTGAAAACAAAATTATTCTTCATTGAAATGTTTTTAATAATTAAGTAATTTAAAAACTATATCCAAAAATTAATTATTTCAATTTTAACTTTATAGAGCCACAAAATTATAACAAATATTAGTATTTTAAAGATGCTACAGCTACTGCTATTTTAGTGTTCACAGCTGTACATGCCTACAAGTTCTCTCTATATATTTATTTTAATTAATATATAAAAATGTCAACGTTTAATTTTTCTACACCGTCTGTTTTACATACATTGTCTAATTTGAGATTTTAGCAATCTTAAGCAAATATTATTTTTTTAATTATTATTTTTAATTATATATTTTTAATTATTTAATTATCATATACTTTAATTAAATTAAATTTTTAACTATTTTCTCAGAGTGACAGTATATTGATTTCATTCCTCACACTTTCTCTAGACCACATATATTGTTGACAGTTTCCACAATGGTAGAGAGGAAATCAGAAGAATTTACTATTAATACATATTTCACTAATTAGGGGTAGCGGAGCTACAGTAGTATAGTTGATACTATTTCAATAATCGTTAAAACTATTTCGAGGATTTTGAATTTCTGTAAAAATTTACATCTTGAAGGATTAACTAATTGAACTTTATCTGGAAATAATAAAGTACATTATGAATGTGATGTATTTAAAATAAGATAAATAGGTACTAAAATTTTTTACTTTAAATTTGAATTAAAAAAATATCTACTATATCAGAAAAAAAGACTAAACTAAAATTTAAAAAGACTAATTTAATCTACCAAATGATAATATAACAAAAAATATTCATAAATTTTTTTTTATTAATAAATATATTCGACAAAACCTCCTAATCAATAATATCATTAATATAATTATATATATTTTATTTGTCGGCAAATTAAACTCCATTTAAAATTTATGTTAATTATATATTTTTTGTTAAAAAATCGAAAGAAATAAAATTAATAAGAAAAATATTTAAATTTTAATAAAAGCTTATATTAAATTATACTTATATATTTTTTTTATAATTTATTCTTATTAATTAGTCATTGATGTATTTTTTATGGCAGTTTTAATTTGAAATTTATAAATTTATTTTTAGTTTTTAGTTTTTTTTTTCTGTTTATATAAGTATGTAATTTATTATAATTTTTCTGCGCTTTTAATTTGATTATTTATTATAATATTTATTAAATATTTATTCTTTTTTTGTTGTTGATGCTGCCGTTTTAATTAATGATGTGATCATTAATATTTTATATTTTTTTTTCAGTTTATAATAGCGAAGTGATTATAAAACTATCATCGAATACAATTTTTTTTATATATACATACATATATTATTCATATTTCATTAATTATACGTTTACTAATATTTATATGAAAAATTAAAAAGGCTCAGCATTTTATGGAAAAAATGAATATTAATAAAAACCCTCAAAATTTTTTAGCACATAAATAAATTTAAATGAAAAATGTATTTACAACTTTTCAAATACATTATATGAGTACATTAGTACCAAAGCCGTTCATAATATTATATACCGGGTTTATTAGGACTTAAAGGGTTAACACATGTTTTGGTGTTAATTGGTAAATTGTGGAATTGGTGTAATTTTTTAAATCTTGGAATCATTTATCTCAACTCTGTATTGTATTCTACCTAATTATACGCATTATTTACATTAATTACTTATCATTTATTTACTTCAATGCTCGTAGCATTGACAAACCAAATTCAAAACCTTTTATTTTTCAAATTAATCAATTTAGTATCACAAATCAAATTTGTCGCCTAAAATTTATATTATCATTTAATAATTAAAAGCATTCTAGATGAAAAAATATATTTATCTTAAATATTAAATATAATAAAATTAAGAATTAATAATTTAAACTTAATTTTGTTCAAAATTACGATAATAAACAAAATCACATAATTTCGAGCTGGTGTAAACATACTATAAAATCTATTTCATTATTAAATTGGAATTTTGATTTCCATAAAATATAATTTGAGAAGTAAGTGATCTTATTAATTATACAACTAAATAAATGACATGTAATTTATTAGATGATTGGGTACTAATAAGGGCACAAATTATATTTACATTTGGCTTACCCTTACCCCGAAAAATATTTTTAGCATTACTGAAAAGTGATTAAGTAATGAAGATAATTTGCTATACCAATCTCTCGCAAATTATTCAATAATACATTTAAAATTTATACATTTTTAAATTGAAAATATTTGAATATAATATCGGATCATCATTATTCATAAAAAAAAAACATTTATAATCCATTGTGAATAACATTTGAATAAACAAAAATTTAATATACATAATTAATTGTTTGAATAATTCATTAAAACTAAATTAATTTTTTAATTTTTAAAAATAATTAAAGAAGATTTTCAAAGAAGAAAAAAAAAACAAATTAATTTCATTTTTAATCCAATAATTTATTATACATAAAATGTTATCACACTAACATACGTGCCAAAATCATTGGTAACTTTCAAGATTTTCACTAATGCTTTTAATTAAATTCAAATATTATTTCCTCGATAATAAATTTCGGAATTTCATAATTTTTGTTTCCATGAATTATATTTTTTTTTTGTCATCAAAATTTATTAAATTGCGCTAAAATTTTTTATCGAAAAAAAATATTATTAAAATAATATCATATTTCATTTTTTTTTTCTGAACATTGTGTGGGGTATGCTAAAATTTATTTTATAGAATAATTTATTATACTCATTTTTTGTCTATAAAATATTTTTTTAAAAAAAAAAATATTTATTGCAACAATATTCATAAATTTTATTTTAATATAGCTAAATAGATTAATGTAGGTGGTTTTATGGTATAATTCTTTTCAGGGTTATTTATTCAAAAAAAAAACATTGTTGACATATTTTTTTTATCATTGCATAATAATATATCGATAAAAAAAATTTAATTGATATTTATGACTAAGTGATAAGATGACAAAGTAAATATTATTCCTTATACTTATTATAATTTATTAAATTGAAGAGGGAGAGATATAAAGAATTCTTATCTATTTTTATACACAAATCAATTAAATTTCAATTTAAATTTTTTTATCGTTAAGAATTCGGAAATATTTAATAATAAAGATAAGAAGGAATTCGATTCGATTCGATATATTGAATTTTGAATTGATAAGATTGAAATGTCAGAAAATTCAATCGATACTCGAAATTTTAGAATATTGTCATTTGATTATCGATTATGATAGCCAATGAAAATGTAATAATACTTTATTATTGCATTTTGATTGGTTGAAAATAAAAATCTGTAAAGATTATCGATTGTTATTTTAAAACATCGATTTTGAAATGTAGCTTGATAAAAATTAACTAGATATTTGACTATCAAAAGTAATCAATAAATTATAAATTATTAATTGAATGTTAAATTAGCTATAATAATATTTTTTAGCATTTTAATTACAATAATATGTTATTTTACAATACAAATTAATTTTTTCCCAAATCAATTAATTACCTTTTTCATATTTTTACATGTCATTTTCCATATTAAATTCATCATTTTCGAAAGATTTGTTTAATTTGGTTAAAAACAAATTTCAAATTTAAAAAAATATATTGATCTGAAAATGTCATATTAATTATCGACAATTTTGTGTAACCCTGTCATTTAGTTAACTAGATTTAACAACTAAAAAATTATAATATATATGACAAATTTGTCTATAACATTTTTCTATAATGGAAAAAATTGAAATTGAAAGCGGCCCAAATCTCTAGGTCATTAAAATTGATTTATTATTATATATACATATTTACATAAGAAAATTAAATTACATAATTTATATATCGATGAAATTAATATCATGTTTCAAATTTATCATATTGAAAGATAATAAATATTTTTTTCTGCAAAATTGGAGATCTATTTAAATGTTTTATATATTTATATTTTCAAAATTTATAAATTTGACATTTTAACGATTTTTTTTGTTAATGTTTACTCATTTTATTTTTATGATCATTTTTTTTTTTTAGATATTTATATTAGATTTAACTGAAATATAAAAATTTGATTATTTTAGTTTAAAATAGAATTAAATTTATGACATTTTTTTTTTCTGTTTGGTTAAAAAATTATGTATGACATTATGAGTTTGGAAAGTAAAGAGAGAACGCAAAAAAAATGTGTCACAATAATAAAATATATGAAAAAATTTTATTAGGTGGTAATAAATAAAAAACAGAAAAATTGATCATAATTGGAATTTTTTATTTATATAATTTTTGTTGATTTTGGGTTTGGTCAATAAAAAAATTTTGTTTTATGATCGTTAATTAAATATTTTTATTTAAAAAATCATAAATTATAAATTATTATTTCTTTTTGGATAAAATGTGGGAATAAATAGATAATTTAAAATTAATTTTTTTTAAGATAAAATATTTTATATGAAAAAAAAATTATTATAAATTATTTTTAATCTTTTTTTGGAAATCATGTTGAGATATTTTTAGATTTAGTTCATTTATATTAACATCGATTTATGACAATAACATAATTCTATTTTTTGTCGTCTTAAGGTCTGGTCGTTTGCAGAAATTAAATTTTTTTATTGTAGCGATTGTCAGCTTTAAAGAATACGAAAGAGTTGAATGACTAATGATTTTCCAATTGTCAAACGAAAACTTTTCTATTTGGAAGACGAAATTCAATTAATTTATAAATTTTATTTGTAATTTTTTATAATGTTCAAAATTTTTTGACTATACAGTTTATAGATCCAATTTCTCATTCTCAAAAATGTTAGATCATAAACTAATTTTCGGACACATTTAATGAAAAAATCTTGAAAATGTCCATAATTTTTTTTTGATTTACTACCATTTTCAAATTTTCTTTTTATACATACTTTCCATTACATTTAACAAACGAATACATAAAAAAATATGCTTTCACAATGAATGGATTTTTTTTAAATTCAATTAATTTTAATTAATATTTTTTATTTTAAATAATTTTCTTCAAATATTTAAAATATAAATATAAAAAACAAAATAGAAACGATTTATTTTTCTGACATTTTTTGTCACAATTTTTTGTCACTTTTATATAATTTTGTGCCAAACTCGTAACGAATTCGGACAATTCATCCTAAATAATTATTCACAAACATTTGATGGAGTCAATTTTGGCACATTTTTCATGTAAAATCCAACTTTTGGGAACTCATTAGTTCCTACTCAAGGTATTTATGTATAAGTTGTTTGTTTCATCTGCGATGGTAGATTTCTACACGAAGACCTGAGGTGCGGTAAATTGTCCATAAATCACTCACACATATATAAAAAAGGAACATAAATATTATTTTACTTTAATATAACGTAATTTCTTTTTCCTTTTTCCTTTTTGAAATTTATGCTCCTTTTTGTCTGTGTATATGTGTGCAAGGAAAAAATCATTTATATTCTGTCACTTAATATTTTTTTTTTTATTTTTCTAGATTTCTTTTCATTTTAATGTTGTTAGAGAACAAATAAATTCTCGGAAGTTCATTTTGAATGCAGTGTGACATGTTGAAAGGTATGGACTAACAATAATACTGTATATACACACATTTACAAAAACAACAATAATAATAATATTATAGAGCATAAAAAAAGATGGCGCTTTAAAAATGAATTTTTCTTCCTTTTCAAATGTTTTAACTTGTTGTACATTTTGTAGTAACAACAAAAAAAAGGAAAATACGAAAAGGAAAATGTCATATGAATTAAAGACGTCAAAGTTTTTCTACACAAAAAAAAAAGATAGGGAAATTTACAAACGGAAACTTTTGAAATTGAGTATAAAAAAAGAAATCTCATTATAAAAAAAATATGTTTTCAAACAGAAAAAAAAATGGCACACAAGTTTGTGAATGAGGGGTAAAAATGACAAGCAAAATAATAAGAAAAAAAAGGAACTTGTATATCAGTCAAACTGTCTTTTTATTTTCCGGTCGGGCGTGTGATATGTTTCACATTTTCATTTTGTATATGCATATAGTCAACATAAAAACCGCGATTATGTTTGATTTTGTACGGTTCTATTTATTGGATTAACTAAAAGATATTTAATATAGCTACATGTGTGTATGTTCTGCAGTAACACCTTTGAGCATATATAGACATTTGAATGACATTATATATTTTCCAGCGTGTTTTAAAATTATGGGTATAGGAAATAATACAGACGGTTTGAATTTTTTTAAGTTATGAGAATATACTTTATAATACTCTGTATTAATTAGGAAGAATTTTAGGTGCTGAATGAATTTAAACATATGTAGATGTTTAATCATCATATACTATTCTTATTGACCAAGTCTTATAGAGGTTAATTCATAGTTTTTGAATTAGAATATACTGGTTTATTTATACTGTTTGTCTGGCTCTGGACTATAATTTTTAATAGAGAATCATATAGACTAAGACTATACTGTTCCGATTTGGAAATTTGAATTGATCATGATGATAATTTCCTTTAAATTAGACTAAAGATTCTGCAGTCCAGTAAACGAATATTTGAATTATATACAATCATTTGAAAACTGATGTTGCTTTTATATATTTAAATTCATTTATAAAAATAGCCTTTCAGTAATCTAATTTTTAACATATGGCAGAGGAACAAGGAAATACTGAAAATGTTAGGTGAGAAAAATGTTGAACTTGGATCTACTGTATATATTAGCTTAGAGTCTAATTTAGACCATAGTCAGCATCCAACTTTAAATTTATACAAAAGGTAATTATATATTAATATTTTAGTCATTTTAAATAAATGTGTTTCTCTAAATAAATTTGTTTCAAAGTGCCAATAATTTTATAGATAATGATTACAACGTTTGCTGTATTTCCTAATATATAGAGAAATTATGGAAGATAACTATCTAAAAACCAACTAAGTAAACAATTTATATCCAATTATTTACAATTCGTTGAACAAACCTCAATTACACCTCTTTAATTATAACATTTTTATTAATTTATTTCAAATTAAGTAGCAGCAGAAAAAGAATATTGCAAATAGTCTCTTAAAACAATAATTATTTATAATCATTGTTAAAAAAAAATAACGCATTCAATTCAAATTTCCCTCATACTTATTCATACATATACCCTTATTTTTGCATTGTTAGAATTTACGGAATTGTATTATATATATAGTCTCTTACACGTTATCTAACTTTATCCATCTGTTTTTTTTTTATCATAATGTAACAATTTTTTTCCATTATTATTATAATTCTAAATTTTTATTGTCGCAAAAAAAAAAAAGCAAAAAAACAAACAGAACAACATAAAAATGAAAATGTGATGAGACACTAATGAATAGATTACTGTCACGCGATTCCCTTATATGTGTGTAGTGTAGTGTATGCTGCAACTGTCAAGTCAAGTTATGCAAAAAGTATATAATATACATTATACATTATATTTTTGTTGAGCTGCTGCCACTGTCATGCAAAAGAAAATTACAATTCATTTTCACCCATTGCAAAACAAAAAAAATGTTTTTTTCTGTCTTTTGCTTTCTTTGCTCGGTTTAATTTTTCGTATCTTGATAAGTGTATAAGCATTTTTTTTATGTGATTATAAATTGTGAATTGAATTTATATTTGTTATAATGAAATGAAAAAAAGGAGTATTACATAGATTAAACGAGAAGAAATCCAGTTCTCTTTTTTGTAAATAATAAAATAAAATAAATATATTAACGTTTAAATTATCTTTTCGAGATCGTTTATTTTTGCATGCAGAAACAGAAAATAAAATAAAATTATGTATATGATCTTCTTAATATAACTTGGGTAAGAAACTACTGTGTACAGCAAAGCATAATATAATGTAAATAATGTATATACAAAATGTTTATCGATGGGAAAAAAGAGGGGTGTTTTACAACAAATTTCGTTTATTGAAAAATTTGAATTTTGTGCGGATCTCTAAAACTGGTATGAGACTGAATTTGTGTACCACTGTAAGTTTTGGCAAAGTAGCAAAGGGTAATAATTGAAATTAGGGAAATTGTAGATAAACATCTTGGAGAGTATACAAATTTCTTTTTTGTGAAAATTTTGCCCTAAAATGCGTATATGAAAACAGTATGTACTAATATATGGACAGAGCATTATCGATTTCAGACAAAATAGAAATTATTAAATTTCTGGGGTTAAGCTAAGTGCAGATTAAGCAATAATATTTCTATTTTCTAAAAAAAATTTAAATGATAAGACCATTTCAATAAATATTGAGACAATTTGTTGGAAAATTCAATATTTATTTTTTCATAGAAAATATGACTATAGAATGTGGTAACTGCTATTGCAAAATATCTAAAATCGTTGAGCATAGTTAAATGTTTATAGATTAGTAAATTATCTTCAAAATTAAAGAGTTCTTGTTAGGAGATGAGACTCAAAGACAATAAGACGTTTTCAAATAAATTCTTCGACAATGAAAATTTTTGTGGTAAATTTGGAAAATATTATTTATATCAGGAAAAATTTATATAGACTAAGATGATACAAAAATCAATTACGTTTGACAAAATATTGACTATAAGAAAATCTATAAAATAAATAAGACCCATTTCCTATAATGTGATAGTTTGTTATATAAATTTTATTTTAAAGTTCATTAATTCATAAAATTTCACTTTATAGTTCCACTCTACTTCTCTATCTACTGCCATTAACTTCTGCTATTTAATTTGAAATACATATTATATATTTTTTATTAATTTGCATAGTGACATACCTCTAATTCATTATGTACAATCTCTTTTAACTAATCTATTATACTTTTAATACCAAAAAAAAAAAATTATAATTCACATTTTTATACTTCTCGTAATAATACAATCTCGTTTAAAAACCATTTTTACACAAGCTTTTTATTTCTTATTATGGTGTTTTTGATGTGCTGTGCAAGCATAAATACATAATTTGAGTTAACATTAAAAATAATGTTGTGCTTCGTTTATGTTTTGTGCACAAAACAGTAAAAAAAAAAATGTAAAAGGAAAAAAAAAACAATGTATATATGTATGATTAAAATTATATCTCAAAAGTGCAATATTTTGCACTTTATGTACACACAGAGCAATATATGTAGTAGTGGATATAAAAAAAAAACTATTTGGATAAATACTTTTTATGTTAAGTTTATGTATAAAATTAAGTTTTTTATATTTTGTTTCTGCATTTCAAAAACAATTTTTTAATGTTTGTTTTTAGTTTTGTTAAATTTTTGTTGTATAATTATTTCAATTTTAATATTTTTTAATAATCTTTTTTTTTTAATTCAAGGGTGTCGAGCGTTAATTATATGCTTTATAACAAATTTTTTATACCATACTCTCTGTAGTATGTATACGTAAAGTAAATGCAATTAATTTGCACTTTTGTTTGTTATAAATTTTATGAAATGTATTGTTACCAGAGCGATGAGAAATTAATTATTAATTAGTGAATGTTGGTTTATTTTTTAAATTTCAACATTATTATATGGAAAATGTTGAAATTATAATTATTATGAACAATCACGTTATGTCATTGAATTAAATTGAAATAAATCTTGAAATAAAAATATTTATGGTTTCATTTCTTGTGGGTATAATTATAAAATGTAAATGTACATAATATAGAACCAGTGTTGCCCTCCTGTTAACTCCCAGTTAATGGCATCTAATACAAATTCTGATTAATTATACATATACCCATTTTTGTCCATTGATATTTATAGGCAATTCGCGCGTCGCTCTCGCACCTATATATATTAGAACGAACCTAATGTACGGTTGATGTTTACCATAACATAATCTTCACAATTGGAAAAGGAAACTATTCGTATCTTATAGCTTTTACAGACCTCAAAAATTTTTATTGGTTTAAAAGTTATTAGATGTTCAAGTTCAATGTAGGCAATTTTCGAATTTGGAGGGGGAATAACTCAGAGGGGAAAAGAGATATCCTTATACAGAAATATCACTGATTATTAATGTCAAAAACTTAATATAAAGATTTAAATTATAAGAAACTGATTAAAATAACCAAAAACATAATTAACAAAATTTTACTTTTCATGTTAAAAGAACTTGTAAAGTTTTCCCCTTTAAATATTTTTAAACATATCTCTAGGGCCTTTTTAGCTTAATGGTAGATTTAAAGATTATTAAATAAAAAAATTATTGATTTTAAAATTAATAACAAAAAAAATAATTGAAAACTGTCTTGTCACCTTTCAATAAAACATAATATATGATCAAATATCAAGTTAAAATTCGATCAACCTTTTGATTATCTATGACTAAAAATTTGAACATTATTTTTTTCTATCTGCTTACAAAAATATCCCATTAACCTTTAACAATTCACCAATTAAATCGAAAATAAAAACACCGTCAATTATCTGTCTTTAATATAAAAAAAAAAAATTCAAGATAAAAAAAAAGCTAATCAAATATAACAACACTTTTAGTTCACTTTTAGTCTACACTTCAAAAATTCTATAAAACATTAAAAAAAAAAAATTATGCTGTGTAATAAATTCTATCAAATTAAAACTAATTAACTTTTTTTTTAAAAAAATAATAATACTATATAATAGCTAAGTATTATATTTTTTTTTTATCAATTATTAATAAATTATAATCGTTTTTCTTCATTAATAAATCATCCATCAATCATAATTCAATATTCTTAAAATAATAAAACAGAAAGCAAGTTAAAAAAAAAAAAATATACACAACATATTAATTATAATTTATGATTTCTGGGGCTATATTCATTATCTTGTCAATTTAATTATTTATTTCAATGCACAATATTTTTTTTTTTCGTTTTTATATACGACACAGACACAGTATGAAAAAAAAAATTTGTAATCAATTTTACCACAAAAAGTTTAACCATTATATACCAAAACCAGAAAAGAAAAAAAACAACAAGGAGACATCAGAGAAATATACAAACCCTTCTCAATCATTATTCAAAAACATCGATCAACAATTATTATTATTGAATTTTTGTGATCAAGGCTACCCATTTTTTTTTAAGTGTATAGTAGAGTACCTTAAATCTTGAAAAAAAAACCCTGAAGAAGAAAAAAATACTTTCGAAGCATACACAAAAATTGAAATTGATTGACAGATTAAAGCCAGTAGAAAAAAATATATAATATATAGGAGTAATATTTAATTTTTCATTTCATCTTTCATCATTTTTCTCATTTATAATAATTTTTTACTTCTGGCATTTCACTAACCAATTTTTCTTGGTATATATATGTTATGCTGTTTTGAAGAAATGATCAGAAAAATCAATTTTTCCTCTTCTACATTCAAAAACAAAATTTTTTTAAAAAGTTGTGGTCAAAAATGTCAATTATTTTAACAAGAATAAGAAATAAAAAATAAAATTAATAAAAAATAAAGAGAAAAATTATTGACACTTTCAGTTCAATGAAATGAAAATTGATTTTTGCCAGAAATATATTTTGTATATTTTATATTTTGTTTTGACTTTTACAATTTCATTTCAATTTAAATTAATGTCATATTTTATGACATTTGAGATGATACGAAAGGAATGGTATTGATTAATTATAATTCTCAAAGGGGCCCCAGTGGAGGTATAATTGTATAAAGAGTAAACATTAATTGAAAACCAAAAAATCTGGAGAATCATTTCAATTTTAAAATGTCAAAATTTAATTATTTTGAAAGATACCAAATTTTGGTATTAATTAAAATTAAATTACTTATAAAATTTAGATTTTGGACTTACAGACTTACAGGATCGTCCTAAGATTACTTTTATATTGTCGACATTTCCATTTCAGAAATTTCTTTCAAATTTTCGACAATGCTGATTTACGTTTTTCGAAAAAAAAAACGATCTTACAGTGATAAATTAGCCTATATATAATTCTGCACTAAGTTACGAATCAGAAGCTAATATTATATTAGGTGAATTTCGCTATCTATATCTACATTGGTTAAAAATTTAATTTAGTCTAAAAAATTAAAGTGATGTTATGGTAGTAGAGATCACCCAATAATTCTACAGTATACAGTTGAATACTGTCGTATCTGTCAAATATTTCAATTAGTCTAAACATAATAATTAATCTGAGACAGTAGTGACCCAAAAAAAAATGATCTAATATGAATTGTTACATGCTGTGTGGTACACATAAACCTCCATTGACCTCACAAATACGAAATTACCCAAATTATTTCTTCTATTTTGACTACTTTTACTTTTATTCTGACATTAATGAATATCCACATTTGACATTTGAGATGATACGGTCCGGATTATAAATAAAAATGCATGATGATTATTTTCTTCTAAGCTCGTGTCAAATTCCAAAAAAAATATTTCTGTATTACGTATACCAAAAAAAAAAATAAAAATAAAAATAAACCCTTTTACCATTTTTTCTTATAATAATTAATCATAAATCAATTATTAGATTTTATTTTTTTTCAATCATTAATCATTTTATATTTTTAAACAAATTTTGTTTTTTGTTGAATGGGATTGGGATAGCGAATTTGTTGTACGGATTAGTTTTAGCTATTCAAATAAATAAACAATTTTTTTTTTTTTGAATAAGTAATTTTTTCTTATTTATTATTTTGTTTGTTATTTTATTTTTTATTTTTGTATAAGATTAATGAGAAGACATCGAAATTTAGAAAGAGTGATGGATAAAACGTCAACACTGAAATTTTTAAGAATTATGATTGACTATTTATCATTTTTATATAATAATTTTTTTTTTCTTTTCTATACTCTTTCAAATTTAAGCTTCACACAAATATTTAAAAAAAAAATTACAACTAATTTATTTAAATTTTTTATGATGACTAAATTAATTTTTTTTTGTGTATCTTATTTTGATGAATTTCAATTTTTTTTTTGTAGTTTTTCTAATTTTTTGAAAAAAGTGTAAAATAAAATTACATATAGATACTGCGAAATTCTGAACCAAAACAAATAGTCGAAAAAAAAAAGAATGATGATTTCGTAAATAAAAATTATGACCTTGTAAAATAAGAATTAATGGGTGGTAATTAAACTAACAAATTAATAAATTAAATAATAGAGAAATAATAGTAATTTTGTTAAAGTATTACGATTTTGTAGTATAGAAATAATACTATCAAATAATTTGTAAGAAGTCATAAATCGTTTTGTGAGTTTTGTAGGTCTTCTATAGTTCATTTAAACCAAGAGTAATATTAACCCTAAGGTCTAGTGATATAAGTATGATCTGCAGAAATAAGTTACTCAACTTTCTCGGAAGAAGTCATACTCGGTCCAATTGAAAATTACTATTGAAGAACGAAACAACAAAAGTGTTTTGATTTTAATGAAATTCTGGTAAACATGTACATTGTCTAAATGTCTTAACTTTCAAGAATTCTACTGTATTAAATTAAAATTCATATGATGTCATGTTGGCAGAAATTACAGTATTTTTTAGTTCCGATCTCTTGAAATACGTGATTTTCAGCCTGTTTGAATGACTTAAAAGAACCATCTGAGTTATTAAAGCAATTCTAGTAGTAAGTCTAAAGTTTTATAAATTCAAATTGTAATCACAGCAATATCCCATGGTCTTCAAGATTGTTGAAGACCATGGGATATAATAAAATATATTACTGAAACGTGTCAAAGCAAGTTACACAAATTTCTGACAGCAGAAAGTACACAATCTAATAGACTATAAAACGATATTTAGGACCCATTCTATAGTCATATTCAAAAGGTTAAATCATTAATATTAATTAATAAAAAAAAAATTAATTAACGAAATTTTACTTTCACTCCAACCTAACAAAATAACAAAAAATTATTAAAGTTTATGAAGTTTTGTTTTTAACCTAACCTCAGAATCAGAAAAACAAACAGTGATTTTTCTGTAATTTCTAAATATTTTTTTTCGTTAAATTATAATTTGATGTATTATATTTTTTTTTTTGGGAGTTTTTTTTCGATATAATCGTTTTTCATACCATTGACAATGATTGATGACAATAAGGAGTGCTTAATTTTCTACTATTGTAGAATGATTATGTACATATATATACTATTTTCTATATATATTGTACATTCATTATAATTTTTTTTTTGACATTTCATTGGTGTCATAATAAGCAGTAGAGTAGTAAAGTGAGGATGGTATTATAGTTTATTCATATATATTTTTTTCTAGTCAACAAAAGTATTTACTCTGTAAAAGCTCTAAACATAAATTTAAAGAATTATATTATATGATGATGGTATACAGAAAAAATACTTCTGTTTCTCAAAAAAAAAAAAACAAAAATTATATATTTTTTAATAATAGATTCCCTTGAGGATCGATGACTTTTAACTACAAAACAAAATTATGTATTTTTTTATGAAAAATTTAAAACCTTCAAAATAATATAATTTTTTTGTTAAGCTTTGAAAGCTACTGTAATTAATATATTTATTTTTCAAAAAAGAAAAAATTATATTTATTTAAAAAAAAAAAACCAAAAACAAAAAAAATGCTGAAAGCTGTCAAGTTTATGTTGATTAATTAATGATGATTGGCTTGCATGCTATTTTTTTGTGTTAATGGTGGTAGATGATTTTTTAATTGTAGATTGAGAAGGTGATTATATTTTTTTTTTTTTGACCACCATTGAGAGCTTAAAATGGTGCAAATAATTTTCTGTTTAATTTATTAAATATGGTATACCCATTCAAAACGAGACGAAAGTTCAAAAATTGATGATGATGATAATGACATAGTATGTATATATATTTTGGAATAAATTTTAAAAATGATTTTAATTTAATTTTTGAGTTAATTTTAATAAAATCATCATTTAAATAAATTAAAGTTTTCAAATTATCCAAAAATTAAATCATTTTTTATTGCAAAAATTTATTTTAAAATTATTTATAATTTTGAAAATTATTATCTGTGTGAAAAGTATATATTAATTTCATATAGGGTAAATGGGAAAGGAAATTACTAAATATTAATGAGACTGATATAGTATAATTAAGCAATTTTATTATTTATTTATTTGATATCATAAATTATATTATTGGTAATCGGATTCGTAATTTATTGTTATAATAATATAATATTGTAATTAATGAGTGAAATTTATTAAATAATTGCAAAATAATAATGACATATATACAGAATTTATTTATCACCTGAATAATTATATATATAGTTTTGTATAAATTAATTTTCATCCATTATTCGTTATACATATGAGTATATATAATGAAGATAGCTACAATAAAAACAATAATGCTTTCCAATTTCTAACACCAAATCGAAATTTCATCATAATTGGTATACGGTATACAAAATTTTCATTTATTTATTATTTACTGCAATTTTATTACGATATTAAAATATAAAAGCAATTAATTACAATTTTTATCATTATTTCAAAATATTTCTAGATTTTAAATTAAATTTTAATTATCATTTTTATTTATATTGGAACTACATATATAGCAATAAAATTACCAAAATAATAATTCAAATTCTATGATTTTTTTTTTTTTATTTCTTCATTTTTATGATCACCACAGTAAAAACATAAATTGTGAAATTTATATATACAAGCTGGAATTATTAAATTTTATTGTTATTTAATAAACATAATGTAAAATTAAATTGAAATTTATATAATTTTTTTGGTGTGTAAATAAAATGTGAAAGGAAATTATTAAAACGTAGTCATGTTTTTTTTTTTGTTATAGTCATAAAAATAATTTTTATTACATTTTTTTTTTTTTTAATTTATATAATTAAGATATCAAGAGTAATTTTTTTTTGTGGAATTGAAATTATGAAAATAATTTAAATTGACTAAAATTGAAGGGATAATAAAAACTTTTTTATGAAATTATAATTTAAATGATAGGAAATTAAAAATGTCAATGAAAATTTTCTATGAAATTTGAATAATATTTAACATTGAACCAGCTGTACACATGCCACATGGAATAAAAAATGTGTTAAATTTAATTTATTTATAATATATATAGTTAATTGCCCTAATATAGTATAATTAACCTTTTAGCGTAAATAAAAAATGATAATGAATCAATATTTGATATCATTGAGGGAAAAACCCAACACTTGTGTAAATATTGACATATTAAATATAGTTTTTTTTCAAAATATTTTTGACAGACAAAATGTCATTCTATTTACATTTCTATTTTTTACAATTCTCTAGTCTAGTACAATATATTTTTGTTATGTTTATTTAATTTTTAATTATTTTAGTTGAATAAATATTGAAAATTTCAAAAATAATTAAAATAATTTATGGTATATACTTATTTTTAATGTTGTGAGAAAAAAATTATAATTTTAATAATAAATTTTATTACCTTGACCTACTATCAAATTAGAGAGATCAGAGATAATTTGCAAAAGGTATAAAATATTTTTGATAATTGGATAATTTTAAAATGACAAGTAGAAATTTTGTTAATTTAGTATTTTACTTCAAAGAATTTGCTACTATATATTCTTACGGGATGGAATTTGTAGAACCTTATACAAAATTGAAACATTAATCTTCATCTTGTGTTGATAAAATTGAAAGAATTACTAAACAAACAGCATTGAAGAGCCAAATTAATCTTTGAACGTTTGAAATTTCCTTTTTAGAATGAATCTTTTTGCTAATAGAATTAGTCTATATTCGGCATTTGTATTGACTACAAAGTCTCACATTTTCTTTCATTGAGGAAATCGGGTTAAAGAAAATTAGGGTATAATATTATACAAAAACTAAACGACGAATTTCATTTTGTTATAATTAAAATTTGAGTGAAATATACCCAAATTATACCCCAATAAAAAATTATTCTTGAAAATTTCATTGAAAATCTCTATACATAATTTTTAATTTTCTTACCAAATCTTTTTTAGGTATATCCTTGAAAGTTTTCATGTTAATAAAATAATTTGAAGATCTTATCTCAGATTAAAATTAATTATAAATATAAGTTAATTAATGCATGAATTTATGTTGTCAAAATAACAAAAAAAAATTACATAATTCTTCTATTTAAAATTCCAAATTAAATTAAGATCAAAAGTTTTCATGTTAACAAAATTAAAATATATAAAAAATTACAAAAATTTCATTTAAAAAATCACACGACAAAAAAAAAATTCTTTCACAAAAATTTATATTATATTATACATATTAAGTTTTCACTATTTTCATAAATTTTCCTTCAATTTATGTGGTATACGATAACAGAAAATAAAAATATATATAAATATTATGAGAATTTCATCTAAAAAAAAAAATAAATAAATTTTATCTGACCATTAAAATATATATATATATATATGTATATACTTGTAAAACATAAAAGATTTATGATTTGCCATGTGAAAGTTTCATTAAAAATTATATTTAAATTTATTTTAATATTCTGATCGTTGTTGTTTATTGGTCGCGCGGGCTTGTGGTTTCTTTTACTTATATATTTATAATAATTTTAACGATCCTTGAATTGGTCAAAAAATTTATGAAATAAAATAAATAAATATTATTACTTTATGTTAAAATATTTATGATATTTTTATGTGTATCTACCACCCAAAAAAAAACTAACATATTATATTAGCCTTTATTTATTATTTATTAGTGTAAAAAAAAAATTAAAATTTATGTTTTATGGTCTGAAGATGGGCTATTAAAATTCCTTTTTTTTTCGAAAAAAATGTCCCATACGAAAATTGTGCTGAAATATTTGTGGTTTTTTTTTTGGCTTCAACACAATGTGTAACATTTTAATTGGATTTAACTATAAAGATAGTTTTATATATTATATTTTAATATTTTTCGGATAAATTATTAAAATAAAGTGTTTATAATAAATTTTATGGTTATATTTTAATTTTTCCTTCTCAAAAATTTTGGTGTCATCAAAAATTTATATAAATAAAATGATAATAATAATAATAAAGTATTATATTATGTATATAGTTTTAACTCTATAAAATTCCATGTGGTGTGCTATAAATTAAACATAATTGGATTATATAAATATCTTTTTAAAAAAAAATAATGAAGAGAAAGATATAAATATTATAAATCCTTTTTTTTTAATGTATATAAATTATTATATCATAGTATATCGTAAGTGGATATAGCATCGACCTATTTGTAGTATGGTAATTGGAATAAATTAAATAATTTTGTGGCAATTTAACTATAGAATAGAAATTTGGGACTTAAGTATAAGAGAATAATTAAATTGTGTAAAAATATATTTTAAATTTAAAATTGCACTTGATTTTTAATTGAAGTTAAATTGTAATCTACTTCAAACATTAGTCTTGATTATAAATAGAATTTTTAATAAAAGTTCTAAAAGAATCAGATCAAAAGTAAATTAAATGAAGAATCTTGTACTCCGGTTTGTTTATACATACATATATTGGAATCAGGATATCAATATTTGAGTACCCAAATTTACTAACCTAATTTTTGGATATCCCAGTATACTATCAATAAAATTTATCAACTAGATTCTATAAATTAAATCGAAATGGAAAAGTTAATAAGAGCTTTTACTTTTAATAGCTTTGCTAATAAGATTCAATTAATTGATTTGTAAATTGTCAATTAATTTGATGCAATATTTAATTTTGATATAAATTAAACTATAAAAATTCCTTGATATTCAAATTAACAGTCAACGATAAAATACTTTACGTTACAAAATGTTTCAAATACTTTTATGTATATGTATAGCAAAATCAGAAATGGGGGAAATATGATTTTTATATGATTACCCAAAGAGTATATACATAGATATAGTGACTGACTAAAGGGGCATATAATAAAGTGTTGTATTGCATATTAAGTCATCTCCTGTTTTTGTTGCCATATTTAATGGATTTTTATATATATATATATATATTATTATTCTTTATAAAATTTCAAAATTATTTTATAATGTAAATTTATGTAGATATAATGATGACATCTTTCTTTAATTCCCGTATTTATGTATATATATTTTTATTATTTTAAAATTTATTTAATTTTTTTATTATTATTATTATTTAATTTTTATATTTTTATTGTATATATATATACAATCGTCAGCTAATTTTTTATATATTACTATTATAAGTCTTGTGATTAAATTTATGTCTTTTTATATTTTTTTTATTAAGTTTTCATTTTGACATTTTTGTAATTTTTCGACGAAATTTTTTATTTTCTGGTTGAGGCAAAAAAAAAATTTCTTCAACAAAAACCAAAAAAAAATAATAATAATAAAAATTATGTGTTTTATTAGTCTCAAGTGTTGAGTTAAATTTTTTTTTTTGTGAAAAATTAAATGAAATATAAATCATTTAAAATGATGATCATATTATTAATCCAAGCATACTAATAAAATTTAATTTATTTTGTTGAAATGTCATTTAATATTTAAATATAAATTTATAGTATTTTTATTTTTGAAATGAAGAGATTTTTAAGTAAAAAAATTAGTGATGGACATTAAATAGAAATAATTTTTGTTTTTCTGTGTGACATTTTTGTTTTTTAATGGAGAGGTAGATAATTTTTTTTTTAAATTTTTTAAAGTTTTTCGTGTATATAATTAAATAATTTATTTTAGACAGATAGAGGTTGTTTATATGAATATTTAATTTAAAAAAAAAAAACAATTTTAATATATTTTTTTTAATTTTTAATTACATTATTTATTTATTTGATTATTTTATGGTTAATATAAATTTTCTTATATTTTGACAGATAAATTTTATAGGAGTTTTTTTTTTTAGACAAAAATTTTTAATATATTTTTTTATTAGTAGATTTTTGATTTTAGAAATTATGCAATTTAATCTAAATTTGGTTTTATGGATGACATTAATTAAAAGTATAAGAAATCTGTATTTAAGATTTGACCAGCACATGTGGAAAATATCAAAGTTATAAAAGTCTGACAATAAATTATGATCGAATTTAAAGAAATTTACGTAATTTGAAGAAAATATTTCAAAATATTGAACTATTGAAGTATTACCTTACTATAATGTACAGTCGAATGATATATACTATTAATTTGTATAAACTAATATTTATTTGGACAAATGTGTTATATATGTTACATTAAACTTAAGTTCAGAACTGACTGTGACTTAAAAAGTTGTTGATGATTGGTGATTAAGGTGATTAAGTATAAACATGTGAGTCTTCAAATATTATAATTTCCTAATCATTTTAATTGGGTAAAATGTGAAACCATTTAATCAAAAAATTACTATATACATATTTGCAATTAACAATCACAGATGGCGTTCACATTTGTACAATCAAACAATATTAAATTATTGTTATAATATTCATTTTATAACAAAACTTTCAAAATTATCCAAAAATCTCAACAAAATCACACAAAATCTCCAAAACTCTTTATAATCCAAATAAATCTTTTTGTTTTAAATCTCTTTTCGTTCGTATACCACCAATTCAATCGAATTTTAAAAACCAAGAAAAATTATTATAAAACCAAATCACACTTTCTTAAAAATTATCCAAAATTTAATACAAAAATTATAAAAACAAAAAATCTGTCTTACCGTTGTTGGTAATGGCGTTAAATAATCCGGTCTTAAATATTGATTACTTTGATTGCTGGAAGTCAGCATTTTATTATGATTTGTTAAATCCACTTTGAAAGAGTTTATTTACTTTAGTTGATAATTTTCACAAATCTTTTTTTTGTTTTTATTTTTTTTTTATTCCACAATGAAAAAAGATTTCCACCAAATTGGAATATATAGGAGCACCCTTTTATAGAAATTTATTTGAAATTGAGAACACAAAGTAAATTTTTGATGATGATTATCCAGTTATGAACTCAATAAAAAATCGGTAATATTTTAATTAAAAAAATTGATATTACAACAACGTAAAATTATATAAATAAAATAATGAAACTTTATTATAGTTTATGTATATATATATTATATTCCCGTTGGAACATATTGTTGATCATAAATCAAATTGACATTTATATATATTTTAATATTTTTGCAAAGAAAAATAATATAAATTATTTATTACAAAATTGAGCACAAATAATATAAACACGCACAAAATTCTTAATCATAAAAATGAAATATATAATCAAAAAAATTTGTATATACACAGAAGAAAATTTCAATAAAAAAAAAATTTACAAATGAAAAGTAATTTTTCAAAAAAATAATTTAATCTCACTTAATTTTTTTTTTTTTATTTTTGCAAATTTAATTTTGCATTTCAATTTATATATAATTTTGATTAATTTAAAAATGAAATTTATTTTGAATAATTTATGAATTTATGAATTTCAAATTTATGAATTTATGAATTTCAAATATTTTTTCATATATAAAAATTAAATAGCCAATAATTTAAATTAATTATACAATTAATTATTTAAAAAAAAAAAATATATATTTTTTACTTGTAACAAGGCACCCAATAAAATCGAATTAAAAAATATATTTATAAATTATATCGATTAGTAAGTTTTATTTTCACAAATTATAATTTTTTTTTTTTTTAAAAAAATTTATTATATAAATTTTCATTAAATTTCACAAATCGTTTTACACAAAAAATGTAAATTATTTAACTCGTGTTTTAATTTAACCACGCATTTTTTTATATTAAAAATTCATATTATTTTTATTGTATAAATATTTAATTTCAATGACACAATAATGACCACTAACCTCACACCGTACTCACTCTTATCAATTATACGCTTTGAATTGATTTATTTATTTATAATGAAAAAATTAATAAAATGTAAACGGAAATCCCTGAAATTTTTGTATTACAAAATTGTCATTATACCACAGAACAAAAAAATTCGATTATAATTTTCAAAATTTTCTATCGCGATATAATAATTTTTTTTGCTTTGATAATCGATACTACACAACAATTAAGTAGCTATTATAATTTATTTCATTCCCCGACGTAAATCCGTAATTTTTAAATTGAAATGTTTATTTTAATATTAATTATTTAATTAATTCTCAAAAAAAAATATATTTATTTATTTGGTATGGAGTGGATTTTTTTTTTTTCGTAATCGTAACAAAAATATGTTAACAACAAGAGAATCTGACATCGACTAAAGTTGTGTATCTAAAATAAAACGTCTCTAGTGGTTATAATAAATTTTACTTCGTTTATTTGAGTTTTTATATATGTTATATACATATATATATATATATTTCTTTTATATATATATATATAAATTATTTACGGAGAGTATTTAACAGTCTGGAACATTATAAATGAAGAACTTGTGAAAAACAACATTAATAAATAATAATATAAAAATTTAATATAAATAATTTATTTGGTATATGTATGATTACGATTAGGTTTTTGTGTGTAGCCGAAAACATAAATCGTGATCGCATTTTGTTCATAATTTAAAAATACAAGAAGAAAACAAATTAACAAAAAAAAAAAAACAAAATTAGACTAAAAATGATAATGTATAATTTTTGTTTGTTTTTGTATTTAATTTTTTTTTTAATGTTTATAGAGATTTATGTTGTATACATAATTTAATTTTTAATTTGAGAATTTTTTTTTATGAAATTAAATTTATATGGAAAAGCCGCCAAAATAATTACGAGAAAAATGTAATAGGTAAAAGTTATAGTGAGAAGAAAATTTAGATTGAAATTATGTTTTGGAATATTAACATTTAAATTTTTAATGGAAATTGGAAGAGAATTTGATCTAATAAGAATTATATAAATAAATAAACATTATGTACTATGAGATGAAAAGTTTGGACAATTTTGTAGTTTTTTTTTCGGTAAATGATGTTGTTTTGGTAAGAAAGATAATTCTGTAGGATAAAATTGGTATATAGAAAGTAGTTTAAAAAGGAATGGAGATGAGTTACATAAATGTAAATTAACTCCAATAATGAACCAAGAAATTTTCGTTGGTAATTATAATGGTAAACTATTGATATAACTTGGACAGGGTCCTGCCACAAAATCTTTGAATAGAAAAGCCGATTATAATGATTTCTATAATTTGTACCATCGAATTTTATAATGATAACAGTTCGAGGCGAATGAGTTTTATAATCTCTAAATTGGTGCAGAAAAGGGTATAATAGAACCAAAGTTTTTCAATGGTAACTAATAATTTAAATGCTCTTATTTTTTACGTATCCTATACTCTAATTTCACATAAACATAATAATGTACTATCAAACAAATCATAAGTGATTATATAGATGTTTGAACACATCATCATTGGAAAGAAATATATTTTCTCAACATAATTTTTTTACATAGGAAAACATTTTTTCCAAAAACTAGAAAAATTCAACACCAAATATGTACACACTTAATACTCTTTTGAAAAAAATGTGTTAAGTCTGAATGTTCTGTAAGATTTTTCCTTGTCAGTATCTCCAAAAGAGAGGAAACAAACCCAAACAGCAAGAATAAAAAAAAAACAATAATAACATAATCAGCTGATTGTGACACAACTTGTTCGATTTTAACCGACCATAAAACTAAAAAAAAAATAATTCTACATGTATATAAATTTCTGTGTGAACATAAAAAACATTCTTGTAGATATATATACAATTTTATTTGAAAGCATTTGTTTTTACACACTCAGCCAGCAGCACAAACAAGAAAAAATATATAAAATAACTTTGGGAGTATTAAACAGTGGCACTATGGCACATGCCAATGCCAGAAATAAAGAACATAAAAACACAAATTCAACAGCATAAAAATCTCTCATTATTGTTGGTTTACTCACCAGGTAAACGAAAATATCTCATAGATACTTTTTATGCTCAATTTATAATTTTTTTAACATGTGATGGTTTTGCGCAAACAGCGCAACATTAAAAATTTTTTTATATACTTATACATTTTTTTTTGTTATACCGACGGTAAAATAATTTAAATTTTAAGATACTATATTATGCTGCCTCACAGAGTTGCGCTATAATAAGAATGAGAATTTTCGGTATATAAATAAAATGAAAATGCGACGGTGATAATTAATAACTATATCTGATTAAATATTAAATTGTAATTTGATTTAGTGATGAAAGTTATATGTTGACTGGTGGATGCCCAAGATTTTCTTATTCACCAATAAAAAAGTTTCGAGGAAATTAATTTTTTTCAATACTAATTTCGTTAATTTCCAATTAGATTTTATATATGTCTACAAAGCATGAAAATTAGCCCTCTGGTATTTTTGTGTAATTTAATTTAAGAAAATCATTGCAGATGTTGTCTAACTATCAATCAATTTTTTTTTTTTTAAACCTTAAGGCTGTTTTTTTTAATTTAGCTACAAAAAAAAAACAAAATCATATTACATTTACATCTTATTTGAATTTTGTTTAAATATATATAATCACCAAAGGCAATTCAATCCATTTTTTATTATAATATTTGAGATTTGAACTTGACATCTACTAGTATTCAATTATAAGAGAAATTTTTTGGATTTTGAGATGTAGTTCGTGCTTTGAATAATTTTAACATCACCCAAAAAAAAATAATGATGAGTTTAAAGGGAAATGTATTGGGTGAATTTTGAAAAAAATTGGTGATAATTTTGACATGATTTTGGTTTTGTTTGTGATTTTGATTGATATTTATAAAAAATAGGGTCGTCGTTGAAAAAGTGTCATATAAGTATTTTGTGTAAATTTCAAATGAAAGGAACTTAATTATTAATAATTATAGGTATAATTAATGGAGTTGTAAATGTGAAAGAGATTTGACATGATTAAAACTTATATAGGCATTTAATTAAAAGCAACGTTCAAAGGTTATCACCTTCAGTCAGACAGAAACCATTGTAATGCTTTTATGTAATTTTCAATAATATTTGGTGACATTGTAATGTCTTATAGATCACCACATCTCCCATTTCAGACATCATTGGCTTTAAGAGAATTTACAGATAGGACTGGCACTTTACAATATTTAATCCTTCAAATTATTGTACTTTGTAGGATTGAAAACTATCATTTTAATAATCACTTATTGTTTATAAGTTAATTACAAGACCCACTCGAATTTTGTATCAATATTACATAACGCAGCAATGAATCAATCAGAGTTAGTGATTTGAAATACTATTTATAGTTCAAGTATCGATGAGTTTATCAGACAATCTGAATGGATTACTAAATTATTTGAGGATTAGACATCAGGATTATCTTTATTACAATTAAATACTTTACTATACTTATATAATATAAACATGATTTACTATTTCCAAAATTGAAACTTTCCATAATTTATAGCTTTAACAGACATAATCTTAATTGGAATATTGTAATGATGATTTTATTTAAATTTTTCATAAAATATTATTTCCAACCATTTTTGATGTTAAATATGATCTGTAATATAAATTTATTTATGCTGCAAGACAATTGCATGCAAAATTATTCGTTAACAGTTACCACCCATTTTATTTTAACATTTTTCACATCAACAAAATATTTCTAACCTCTTGCTGTCTCGTTATTTGCAACGCGTTAACAAACAAAATGTTTTACTGGACGGATTTCTTCTTTTTGTTTAGCTAAATATTTCATTTATGTTTTTTGAGGGCTATGTTTATTCCTGTCCTTATACATTTTTCATAATAACGAAAATTTTTTATAATATAAAATAAATAAAAAACCAATTCTCCTTCTGACAGTTAATTCCGCGAAAAGGAAATTACAATTTGTGCCCTTTGGCGGGATTATTATCAGATTGAATTAGTGTCTGGTGTGCGATGAGAGTAGAATATTTTTTTAATGCTTCAAGGCAAACTCTATTAATGTGGGCTGTTATGTGTTATAAACATTTAGGGTGTGTAAACATTTTTTTTTTTTGCAAAAGTTCATCTATGTTTTTTTATGCTCGACGTTTGCAATTTTACTCCTTCCATTGTTTTTTCCAATCTTTTTCAAAAATTTGTTAAATAAAAGTTTATGTTATTATATTTTTTGTTGTTCTTGTATTTCAGTTTATCTTCCTTCAATACTAAAAAAAAAGTTTTGTTTATGTAGGGTCGAATGCTTATTTCCGATATTTAAAAATGTGTTTTCTTTATACTTATATTCTGTTTGCGATTAAAAGAACATTTGAGTTAAAATTAGTATTTGTGTTAGACTACTTTTACATTTTCGACATTTTTTCCAAATTTTTAGGATGTAATCCCATTTTAATAAAAAATCGAATATCTTAAGACGAACTACATTCTTCTGCAACATTGCAACAACATTGAAATATAAGATCGATCGTTGGATCGTTTGATCAGAAATGACACTAAAAAAGGTTACACTTCGTTCTATACAGCGTCATACCTATTGACATAAAACTGGTTGAATTGAATGGCTCAGCATGCTCAGTCAAAGTATAGAACGTCAGAATCATGGAAAGAATTGGAGGTTCTTAAACACCTCGTCGGAAAAAGAAAAATATGACTTTTAGGAATATATGAGTCGCTGCTCCTCATGAAGGCTATGAAACCAGCTAAAGTAAGTGACACATTTTTAGCTTTCCAATTCGCTGGGAGTAAGAAATGGATAAGATATTGACAATAAAATACTGAATACAAATTATCAGCAATGTAAAAGTAGTCGTTTAGGTTCATGTTCATTTTCTTTCCCCAAAAGACAAGGAGAGAAATATTGTAGGAAAATTAAAATTTTGATGATTATGAAAAGGATATTTGCGGTGAAAAATATAATTCTAAAAATATTTTTTTAACCAATTTTTAAATATAAAAAAATTTTTTATTAAAACATATTTTGCGGTCATATTGACAAACAATGAAAAAAGGGCAAAGCATATAAAAACATTAAAATCATTGTTTATGTTTTTCTTGTTATTTTTGTGGTGATGATGGTTTTGATACGTTTTTTTTTTGCTTTGTTTTCTGCTAGTTGGTTGTGGTATGGAATTTTTTTTTCAGAAGCTTTGATTCTGTTTGTCAGTTTTGACATGACATGTTGACATTTTTTTACCCTGCCAATTCAGAGGAGGTTTCTGCTTTTTTATGTTGATTCAACGTTTTTTTTTGTACATTTGGATTGAAGAGGGGTTGTGACATTTGATTGAAAGAAAAAGCCCAAAAGGGTTTTATATAAATACAAATTTTTTTTTCTGTTGGTTCATCATTGATGTTGTCATCGTTTATTGTGGGCTATTTTTTTTTGTTGCTTTTCTTTATGGGGTGGTAAAAATAATGTGGGATATAATATAAACAACAGTTGTTATTATTATTTCGATTTTTTTTTGTGAGTTAGCCATAATACGATTTAAATAAAGTTCAACCCCAATTTACCCGCAAGGTAAATAAATATTTTGCTATGTGAATGAACTCTTTTGCTAAAAAAAAATAATTTTCTATTTTTTTTTTAACAGAAAATGACGTGACAGTTACATAAATTGAATTGGTGAAATTAAAGAGGAGATAGAAAACAGGAAGCTTAATATGGGGGATTATACTCCCTGTCATATGGACATATTCTGAAATAAATTTTAGTATATTATTAAAGGATTTTTAATGTTTTATTTTACTGGATGATAAAAGGATATGCGATATAAAAAATTAATATATTGAAATGCCTTTAAGTTAAAAGCAAATTTTTTTTCTGATTATTTAATAAATAAAAATTTTGATTGTGAATTGAAATTGAATTGTTATTTTCTCTTGTTTTGGGTTTTAGGGCGATGTGACATTTACGTATTATCTAAAAAAGATCTGGAAGAGTAATTTTACTTACAATAACACTTTTTTTTTGAAAATTCGTAATCAAATTTAAATTGACTTTAAACTAAGTTTTTTGCCATAATGTGTAACTTTACTATGAAATGCTGAGTTGTAATCACTATTTAATAATCAAATTTTCAATATAATTTGAGAAAAATATTGTTAACTAAAAAACTGAGGAAAAAAACTTTATTTGGATTAAAACATAATTTTTCGAGGAATATCCTTTTTTTAACTATTTAATTTTTAATAGTAGAATTGAAAATTATCCACTGTTTATGCTTAAAATTTTGATTTCTTATAAGTTTAATAGTAAAATTAATGATTTATTTCATTCTAAACTCTCATACAGGATTATAATTTTTATTAAATAATTTTTGATTAATGTCATAAATTTATGATTTTATCACACATAAATTAACACTCGTAACACCAAACTAGAATAATATAAATATGTGTAGTAATAAAAAAAATCAATAATTAATTTCAAATAATTTCAATATATATATTTTCGTTTTATGTATAATTAAATTTATTTTATAGTTTCTTGCATTTTGTAATTTTAAATTTTCCACAAAAAAACAATTTATCTTGAAAAATCACCACATTTAAAACATTTACAATCAGTTGGTTCCTTTAAACGTATATCCATTGTAGCCATTTCAGAAGACATTAATCGTGAACCATCTGGATCATAACAATGTGTCAATGTAATCATTCTTTCTTTTAAATAACTTTCACGGCAACAATAACATTCCTATATATAGAAAATACATAATATGAAAATTCATCAATCAGATAATTTAATTTTCATTTCATATAATTAATATAGTTTCTTGTTGTTTGGATAAATTATAGAATTTAATTAACCTTTAAAAATCCTGTTGGTGTTATAACAGATGGTTGAACTTGACTATTACATAAACCTTCACATTTATTAACACTAACATCTGCATTACATGTTCTTTGTAAACGTCCCAACTCATCATATTCCTCTTTAATTAAATGGATTTCAGATTTAAGTGTTTCACAATTTTCATCACCACTACCCTGAGGCAATTGACCATTTACAATTGTAATATAAATTATAAAATAAATTAATATATTAAAATTTATATGAAATTGATTTTGTAAAAGGATCATTTTATATTTATTTATTTTTTTGTGCACAAGGATATGGACAGCAGAAAACTTTTATACGTAACAAATAACAAAAACTAAATGTGAAAAAATCAAAGTCTGTAATGAGCTTATATAGGCTTTTATTTTTGAAATATAGTATACCGTATAAGGATTAAAGAAAATATATACTATAAATGAATGAGGGCGCCATATACTTAATAAAAAAAGGACATTGTAAAAGAGCAGCATGATATTAGAATGTGTTTTTGTTTGTTTCTAAAACAGCGTGAAAATTTAAAAATTGTGTTTTGTAAGAATTATTATTATGGGGTGACATTTGATATACCATATTTTATATTGGAGACAAGGTAATTATAATATTATATTATACATATATATATGTGTGAAGGGTTAAGGATCTTTTTATGTTATATAATGTGATATAAAGAGTATGTTAGGTCGTAAGGGTGAATTGTTGAATTTAAAAGGTTATAATAATTAGATTTGTTTGAAAAAAAATGTCGGAGAAAGATGATTCTACGAAAGTGCTGGAATTTTAAAGCAATCTCATGAATTCTCTTTAGTGGGAAAAATTTTATTTTCATTAAATTAATTATTAGATATTAAATATTACAAATATTATTAATTATGAAATTAAAGAGATTTCCTCAAAGGAGCAAAAGTATGATTCATTAATTCACAAACTGACATTTTGTTAAACTTAATTTTACATTTTACTAAAAACTTTTATAAAATTTTATAAATTTTCTTTCAATTTAATTTAAAATCAATTTAAAAAAATTCATATGTTAATAATAATTTCAAATTTTCTTATTAAATTATTAAAAATTATATTAAAATATTTCTATTTTTTGTTTTTTGTTATACAAAATTATTAAAAGAAAAATCATAACTATTTAAAAATATTTAAAAGAGGGTGCAGTTAAATAATTACCTTAATAATAATAATAATATATGAGTGATTAAAAATTCTTGCGATAGTGTCGATTGAGATCACGCAAATCAATTATATAAAATTAACAATGCACAAATGATTATAAATAATGTTTATAAATTATTATTATACAGTCACGCATTTGAAGTTAACTTTTTAAATTAATTTAATGATTTTATTATATATTTAAAATATAAAATAATTCATTACAATCTATCAAAACAAGAGAAAGGCGTTTTACGTGTATATTTAAAGTTAATAATTATTTGAACAAATTTGACTTTATAATAAGCTTTGGCATGTTTGAAAAATTGTTAAAATGTATAGAAATAATAATAAAAAAAAGAGGTTAATGAAAAAGGAATAATTTAAAAAAAAAATATTTATTTAAACTCAATTTTTTATAAAACAATTAGCACTGTTACGGATTGCAATTGCATAAGTCTTTTCTTAAATTTTGTATACCATCCATCTATCTTTTTTCGAAATGAATTTGTATTTATTTATTTGTTGATATTTAAAAATAAAATAAATGATTTATTTTAGTTTCATTTTAAATTGAAGTATATCATTTTTCAAATCAAGCTTTTCAAATCAAGCTAGATTTTCTTCAAACCACAGTCAACTTTATCCAAAATTCAAATTAGCAGTTTTATAAAAATTAAGTTAGATCATTTACCAATAAAATTTAACCTTTTCTTAGACAAATTCTTCGAAATCAAATTTTTTTTTTGTAAAAATTTCTTTTTATATATGGAAAAGGACGAATTTGATTTGAAATAAGTTCAAAATTAATATAGAACAGACAAATTTAGTAAGGACAACACCAAATTTGACTTGAAAAATTACGATTTTAAAGTATGAAAATGGAAATATTATTTAAAATTAGTGGAATTTAGCTCTCATTTGCTCACAATTTAAGTGGTGGTATAATAAAATTTATTCTAATAAGTGGCCAATTGCTTTATAAAAAATTATTTCAAAATTCTTTAAGGACCCTCACTTAATTTTGTAAGAACCCCCACTTGAATCAAAGTATAAATATACAATTAATTAAAAATAAACAAATCGTATATTAAAAATATTTCTTTTTTTTTTTAATATCCCTTTTATTATTTCAAGAATCAAAATATTAACAAAAAAAAAAAAATAAACCCAATTAGAAATCCTTATATTTATTTTCATTTTGAATCCTTTTAAAAATTTCTGTTAATTTTATTTTTTTTGTTGTTATATTTATTTTAATTCTAAAATCAACATTGAACCATAGATTATCATTACAATCAATTTGAACAATATATTAAGGACCCTTTGAAAAAATAAACCTTATAAAATATGTATATATTTTTTTTATTCAGTTTTCTCTGACAAAAATCAACAAAACTGGAAATGCACAATCATATTATTATAATGTTTCTTTTCATAATTTTTATGAATGTTATTTTAATTTCTTCCATTTTTGTATATTTATTTATTATTCTCAATGTTGGATATTTTTCTTTCAAAAACTACCCTAGGTCATATAGCACAACATTTTTCATCCATTTTTGCATCATATATAATTTTTTTCGTTGTATTTCACAAAGGTATATTATTTATTAAATGAATAATATATAGTATACCATGTAATATGATTATATTCTACATCTACAGTTTCTTTTATTCATCAGTGCTCGCCTTCTTTAGTCGGTAATTCAAATTTTTAACGTTATAAAAATTCACTGTGATGAGTATGTAAGAAATGCACTGAAAGAAATGCAATAAGAAAAAATTGAAGAACAATTTTCAAAAGTTGAAAATATATTAATTTGAGTCCTTCTCCTTATTATATGATCACATTTGTAAATTATTTGTTTGGTATACAAAAATATTGCTCAAAAATAAAATAATTTTTTTCCAGGAATTAAGTAAATTTATTTTTTCAAAAATTAAAGAATATATGAATTGGAAAAAATGTAAATTGATTTGGAAAAAAGACGAATTCGATTTGAGAAATGACGATTTTTTTTTTCAAACTTATAAATTTGACTAGGAAAATAAAGAATTTGATTATGAAAGTTTTTGCAAATTGTTATAAATTTAAAATAAATTGATCCATATTGAATAATATATTACTCACATGATTCTGTATATAGTATGACAGTTAGATGGCGCTATAACAGTAAAGTTATGTAATATGGGCATGGAGCATTGTTTAGTTCATTTCAATTTATTATTAAACCAACAAATAATATTATTCGAACTTTTATAATTTTCTATCATTTTTGTAATTATTGTGCATATGACAATAATAATTCGACATTTTCCTATTATATCCTTCTTATTTCCCATATTACATAATATTATCTTATCTAAAAGTTCTTCCCTTGAATGTGCACATTTCTATGTAACAGTTTTTCATTATTCAGATATATACACATATGAAAATTATCCTTTTTTCTTCAAAAGTAATTTTTCTCTATATATATTTGAAAAATAAAATACGATTTTATGTATAAAATGTCGGCAACAGGATCGCAGAAATATATATTTTCTTATACATATATATCTATTTTTTTCTAGGTTAAAATTTATTGTTTTTCTGTCAAACAACAATCACGTACATATATAAATGTATGTATATAACAAAACAGTTAAAAAGGACAATATATGAAGAAATCTATATATAATGTATATAAAAATTTAAAGGATATTTTTCTTGTCTCAATGTATTATATCAGTAAAAGTGAACATAGAGTGTAAATGTATAAGTATAAAAAAAAAAATTAAAAGTAAATAAATATATAACTAGACATAATCCATTTATTTTTATCCGTCGTATATCCGATTTTTTATATCTACAGAATATTTTTAAATAAAATATTTTTATTAATTTTAAATGTCTTTCTAATTGTCTAAAAGTATAATAATTTGCAATAATGAAAGTAAATAAAAGATCAAATTTTTAATCTTTCAAGTCGTATATTTTTTATAATTATTTATACTGATTGAAGTCCTCTACTCGTAGAGTTAAGATTGTCTGTCATTAATTGTCAATAATTGTTCATTTAAAGGATTCTATAAATCTGCTAAAAGGTTTGACTTTGATAATATCAGGATTAATTTAGGTACAAAAATTACTTCAATCAAACACTTTTATCAATATTTAGGACTTATTGAATCTACGAATAAGAAATATATGGAAGTGGCATAAATGTTCCCTCTCTTTTTAACACATTAAAATTTTAATATATTGAAAAATTGTTTATGAAGCCACGATTTTGGTAGTTCTCTTTCCTTTTGCTCGCCGAAGTGTCAAATTAATAATATGAAAAATATTATAACAGCTGATTTTAGATTTACAGGGCTGGCTTATTTTTTTAAGTTTAAGAGTCTCAATATAAATTAACAATATTAACTAGCTAAGCAAATTACTCTATTTTACTTTCCATTTGTATAATTATCGTTGCGCGACCTAAAATATTCCTTAGGATGATCTTTACTTGTATTTTTCAAAAAAAAAAAATTATCTCCTTAAAAATTGATGCCCGAATTAAAAAAAACCTAATCCGCCCCTAATTTCTCATTTTTATATTTTGACAATTCGGCTAGCAAAAACAGAGACAACTATACCCGGCGTGGCTTCAAATTTTTATATTTATGCCCTATCCATATATCTTCTATATCGTTGTATTGAATTACCTAATTTTATAAAATGTGCACTACACCAAATACTATAGAAACAATGTTTTACTCGTGTTTTCTTCCAGGTCGTGTCAAATAAAAAACTAAAAGGAAACAAAGAAAAAAACTCAAATTTTTTTAATAATTTAAAAATTTAGTATAATTATGACAAAAATTTCACCAAAAACTTAAAAAATCCTTTGGTATAACGAAATTTCCATTTTCATCAAAGCTTTTAACAAACTCCTACAACAATTTCAACTTCACTTTTTATAATAGCAAATTTATATAAGCAGTAAAAAAGGATGTTAACGTAAAGATTTATGGCAGTTGATATGTTAGACTCTTCGACTATTTTTATCTATATGTAGATATAGCTATATTTTATTTTTTGGTAGTTTGTCTTTTAAGCTGTTTCGTGTTAAAAAAAATATATTTCCGAATGGTTTATGCCATCCATGGATATAGAAAATCTATATAATGTATATTAGTAAAAATTTATTTATACAATTATATATTACAAAATATTTTATGTATATATATATATAGAGATCATGATGGTTAAAAGTGATATATTGTTATGTTTCAAGGATAAAGGATGATGGTGTCATTCATTTTAGAAAACAATTTCATTTTCTTGGATGATTGATTTTACTTACTTACTTCTTTTTTTCTTTTTTTTTTGTACGTAGATGAAAATTAATGGTGTCTCAATTGTTACATACCAGAATTTCTCAACAAAACAAATTTATAAAAGTAAAAAAATATTTTACTTGTTAAAAATTTTAATTTAATTTCCATAAATTTACAAAGATTTATTTTCAAAAATGTAATAAATAAATAGAAATTTGATTTTTTTTTTTGCCCACATTAAAAATGAATAATAAATAATTAAAAAATAAACTAATTTATTTAACCTTTTTAAAAAAAAAAAAAAAAAAATCCATTTCCGTTTAGTCCTTTTTTGTTTGTAGTCAAATAAAACAGCCAAAAAGTCAACACAGAAAATTAATGTTTTCTAATTACTCTTATAAAAACTGGCCATGAGATTATTTTCTGCTAAAATAAACAGAAAATTTACTTAAAATTAATTTTTTGTTTTTCTTTGGTTATAAATATTTCGACCATCAACAAGGATAATGATATATACATATATATATATATACTAAAGGGGAGGAATATGGGTGTTGGGGAAAAATATTATACAAAAGTTTATTTATAATTCAAAAAGGATTTAAGAGGGAAAATGTTAATCTGTAGAAATGTTTTTATCCACAGTACATAACAAAAGAAAATTTTAGTATTCATTTTTAATTTTATTTACTGGATATTTTTCAAGTTCCTATTTTTGGTTTTAGAATATATTCTATATGGTATACTTATTATTATTTAATAGTGTAAGGGTTGATATGGAAATGATTTAAATTTATCAGAAAGATTAAAACAAAAACCACTCATTCTCCATACTTGACATCATCATCACAAAAATGAATCTCTTAATTTGTCACAAAGATATTTACCAAAATAATAAATGGAAAATATATTTCGAAAATATGTCAAATAAGGAATTTGGTATACATATATATACAAAAAAGAAAAAGAAAATTATTTTGTCATTTCTGTTGATTTTATTTAGTTGTTAAATTTGAAATGTATATTATACATATATAAAATTTTGTGGGCGAGGATGGAGTTTATAAAGTATATTGGGTGGGAGGGATTTGTGACTAAATTGTTGAACTATATATAATTTTAAATTGTGGAAAAGTAAAAATAGATTTTATAGGATGGATTGTGAAGTAAAGATTTTGCTTTAAATTTGATATTTATAATCAACACTAAAATCAGTAAATGATTTCTTGTCGGACACATGATGATTAAGTGAGTTTTGCTTGATTTCGAATTTGATAATTAAATTTGATAAGTGCGATATATAATAAATAAGTAAGCTGAGTTCCTAGTCTTGCAGTAGCCCTATTCCGTTTTGAGTTCTTTTTTGGACAATGTGCCATTCATGATTCCTATTTAATGCCTTTCTGGTGATCCTAGTTTAAAAGAACTAAATGAATACAATGTTTTATTTTTATTCGTTCAAGATTTTTTTGACAAATTTCAATGAGGTCTTTCTCAATTCAAAATTGGGTATGGAAAAAAATATATAAAAAATATTGAGTCAAATTGGATTTTGCGAAAAAATGATAATTATTGGACCTTTTTGCATATACATAGTTGTAAAATTGGATCGAAAATACATATCAAGTTTTTATTTATTAAAACCTGTCATTTTTATTGCTTATTCCATCTGTCATTTCCAGCTTTTTTTTAAATCATAAATAATCAATTAACATAAAAATGTTTATTTGAATTTCCAAATATAAAATTTATAACATATATTATACACATGATAAATCTTTCCACATGTTAATTTTAACATAACCAAAAAAGAAAACAAAAAACAAAGCCTTCAAGGTAAAATTACATACCATACAAGATACAAAAATCCTATATAAAGGATATCCCAGCAACAAAATACATAAACGACAATTTTAAATAAAGTTTTCAAAATATATATTCGTAACATATGGCTGACTGGGGGTTAACCACATTAAAATTATACAAACCCACTCCACTATATGATACAAAAAAATATAAAGTTTCCAAACAACATTGAAAATCCTTTTTCATTAACACAAAAGAGTATAACACTAAAATTTTATGTTTATACTCATTTATATTTTTTTTTGTTGGTGTGTAAATGTGGTACACTTAATTGGGGTAGAATGGTAAAAATCATATAAAACAGAGAAAATTTTCTGTATTATATTTCCTAAAAAAAAAAAGAAGAGTCTTTTAAATATGATTTCGACTTTTTGTGGTACCTAAAAATTTTCAGTAAAAACATAAGCAGACTCAGAAAGTTTGGAAAATTCATTTAAGGTTTGTTTATACATACTAAATGTAAATAGTATATGCAATATTTATTTTATATGTTAAACTTTTTCTGTTGCCACCTCATTTTGTGGTTACTTACCACATTTTTTTTTTTTTGGTATAGTAAAAGCTTTAAGGGTAAATTTTTTATGGATTTGAATTGTCCGGGAGTAAATTTATTAGAAGATTGTTTATGAGTTTTTGACTTCGACCGTAACTTTTATTTTTGTATTTATAAATGATTATATGAATATAGAAAAGGTTAAATATTAATTTTATCTTTGTTTTCTCAGAAATAAGGTTAATAAAAAAATGTTATGCTTATTATAATATTTATATATAATTGATTTTTGAACTGTGAAATAATTTTTTTATATTAGATTTTATATCAGAATTTTGTTTTAAAGATGTAATTACAGGATGTATTAAATAAATTATGTTTGTTATTGAATTTATTTCATCATTGACTTGAAATTTTGTTACAAATTAAGTATATTTAAATTAACTGAAGAATAATTGAATCCTACGGAAAAATTGTACAATATATTTTGAAAATTTCAATTATTTTCTTATCAGGCTTGAAATACTTTTGCAACATTGACATATAAAAAATCATTATCTTTAATTTAATTAAATTATATCAAATTTAATAATAAATTTAAATATAAATAATTCTATATAAAGATAGTGTTATCCCAATTGTTTGGATAGCCTAGGATGGAGACTGTATTTGAACTATAAACTAATTTGAAAGTATGTAATCGAAATTTTGAAAATTCGATGATGGACGAATGCGTTTTATTTATCCACCGATGACAACATTCGCATGCTGCAAATTGCTGTAAGGAATTATCAAATTTGATCATTTGTGTTAGAAAATTTATGCCTAGATAAAGAAAAAAGTGAATAAATTA
Source organism: Empis stercorea (assembly GCA_949752835.1). Taxonomy (NCBI): domain Eukaryota; kingdom Metazoa; phylum Arthropoda; class Insecta; order Diptera; family Empididae; genus Empis; species Empis stercorea. Next base: position 10,462,814 of record OX457089.1, read on the forward strand.
CAAAAGGATATTTTGTTGACTATAAATTTAAGGCTTTAACATAGTAAAATTAAGATCTTCAATATAAATTAATGTTAATTAATGTAAATTTTAATAAAATTTCAAAATATATTTTATTATTAAATTTATCAAATTTTTGCAACAAAAAATTGAAGATGTATAATCGTCTAAATGAATAATTTTGATGGCAAATTTAACATTTTTTTGGGATTGATCCTTTAACCTGAATACACCCTGTAAATTTCTAATATTTTAGAGCAAAAAAAGGCTATTAATTTATTTAAAAAAATTAAAAAAACTAAAATATTATTTTAAATTTGACCAATACTAAAATAATAATTTTACCAGGTAAGAATATTGTTTAACTTTGTTTTTACATTCTTTACTTTTTTCCATAATTTTATGATGTTAATGGAAAAACATGAAAATATACTTTTTCTTTATGATTTTATGATTTTATACAATTTTAAAAATAAATATTTTTTCCTGTGTTAATTTGCTTAAGGGAATCCTTTTTTTTTTTTAAATAAACAAACTATAAAATATTATTTGAAAATTTCCATAAAAATAGAAAAAGGAATTTTACCAATGTAGAATTCTATGGGTATAGTATAACAACATTGTTACATTTATGTTTTTGGTAATTTGAGTTTATTTTGAAATTTTAATGAGAAGTTAATTGGATTAAAATAGCTAATGGCATTTTTAATGTTGATTTTAATATAAATTTTATTTTATGGGGTTAAATAAAGAAAAAAAGTTTTTAATATAAAAATTTTTTCTATGTTTTTTGTTAAGTGATTATATTAAATTAGTGTACCAATTAGTCCTAAGGCCTATTAGAGTTTTTATATAAAAAAAAGGATTAAAAGTGATTATTAAAAAAGAGAAAAAGAAAATATAATAAAAAAATTTTTTTAATGAGATTTCTTACACAGGTAAATTGGAATTTTTTTAATTATTTTTGTAGAATTATGTGAATTTTTGCAGTTTTAATTTGATTGATTTAAAAATAAATCTCATTTTAATAAAACATAATTTATGTGAAAATTTGCTTTATATTTCCGTTGTTACCAAAGAAGAGACTAGAAAATGGAAGAAAAGACAAGAAACGCAAATTCTGAAAAGTGAGAATTTTACTAGAGAAAATCACTAAATGCAATATGGTATCTAACATATTCAAAGAAGAATAGTGTCGTCTGGCCAGCCAAACAGGAGGGGAACCAATAATCTCTAGGATATTGGGAATTTCCGATAAAGTAAGGAGTTGTAAAGAAATATTATCAGGAGCTCGCAGATGATGCTCCTTAATGATCAAACAAAATTTAATGAAGTGTAAAGGCCGGCGCAGAATTGGGGCTTTAATCGATAGCGTTAACTTTAACTTTTATATTTTGTATTTTGCCAAGTTTTTGCCTAAACAAAAAATTGATTTTTCACCAATATTAAAATAGTCTAGCGCTGGCGTTCATTTCCAACTTGTTGAAAGCCAGCGCTGGCGTTTTTTTCGCCTAGCGTTAACTGCTGGTGTTGTGTTCGCTTTAATTGATTTCCATATGTTGAAACTTTTTTAAGTTAACGCTATCGATTAAAGCCCCAATTCTGCGCCGGCCTTAAGCGTCAGAAAAATCCCTCTGACATGTTGTAACATGATATTTAATAAGGTAGCTGCAAATACAACTTGTCTTCTCTCGTCGACGACTTGACACAACGAAAAGCACCTTAATAGGTTTAGTCTGAGATAATAATGATTGCAAGGAAGAGATTAATATACAAGAAAGTAGCTAAATAGTAGATCATTAGTTGATGTAATGTATTCGTATTGAGAGTAATTTGATAATTAGAGTAGAATAGTCACACGTGTGCAAGGAATGCAAGGAAAAGGATTTATAGAGAATAAAGTTTAGGATATAAAAGAAATAGAATAGAAAAAGCATAGAGCAGTAGTAGAAATTAGTTAGGGCCGGCAAGTAGTAAAAGTTAGTTAGTGGAGTAAAGTAGTTTAATTTAGCTAGTGGAGACGAGTAGTGGAGTGAAGTACAGGGCGTCGGCGAGAGTTGGCTGATGTTTATTTGCTAAACAAAACAATTATGAATTATTATTAAATTTATTAAAGGAAATTTGTTTCTTAAATCATTTAACGTTTAAGTGTGTTATAGAAGTAACTAAATTTTATCGAACTACTCTATCAAATTACTCTTTAATCAACTTAATCATAATTAACTTAAACTGTCCAATGCAACTGCTTTTATTAATCTTGTTTTTTGTTATATTTTTAAAAAAAAAAAAATTCCATAATTTATTCCCATATAAAATTCATATAAACACCGGTTGCAATTTTCTGTCATTTTCTTCCAATTTTCATTATTACTCTTTTTTTTTTATTAAATATTTACACTATATATTATTATCAGAAATAATCCAATTTGAATCAGTTGATTAATCAATTATGGACAGAAAGCTGCAAAAAAGTATAATAAGAAAAAAAAAAATTCAAGCACACCTTAAAAATAATTGCGTATAAATTTGTTCCATAAAAAATTACAATTTTCTGTTGTTTTTTTTATATCCATGCTTTAATATCAATTATTTTCGTATCTTTTTTATAAACTTGGTTGGTTTTTGTGTTTTTGTTTTAACCAGCCAGAAAGCGCAACAACATAAAATATTCATGACACGCATTATGAAACTAAATAAATTTATTATACCTCTAGAGAGCGTGATGTTGGGGATCAATCAAAACGATATCTCATCAATTTAGTATTTTATCCTTCATAATTATCTTGATGTGGTTTTCATTTTTCTTTATTTTCATACATTTTTTTTTTAAATTGAAAGCTTAAATATGTAATCATTATAATAACAGGTTGACTGATTATATTTTGATGATTATTGTATATAATTATATACTTATTTTTTTTTGCATTTGTTAAGACCAAAATGTGCTTAGTAAAATGTGCTTATAAATTTTGATTTCGACTATGAACTGTGTATAGGCTATCATTGTCGATTAAAGAAAAATTTAAATTTTTCAAGAATTTTATCGTAAAACTATACGTAAAACTCAATTTAAATTGGAATAAAATTTAACTCAATTTTGTGCTAAAAAGAATATTAAAAAAAAAATCATAGTTAATATTTAACACTAATCACTATCTCAAACTTGGCTACAATTAAGTTCAAATTTTACCAAGAATTTATGTTTAAATTTATTATATAAGTATTAAACGAGTAAATTCTTTAATCATTTTTGAAATTTAGAATTAAATAAAAATTACTTCTGTCCAACAAAGCAATTACATTTTAATCCCGATTTATTTATTCCATAATTATATTCCTATTAAAGTAACGGATGCCAATTTTGATCCATATATTGGTCAAAAAATATTTTTAAACTGAATTCTTCCTGTGATGCTTTATAAATAACAAAGAATCTTCTTTAGTTTCATTTTCCAATTATAATAAAAAAAAAAAATTTTGTGGTAAAAATATTACAAACAATATTAAAAATTTGGGTTTTGGAAAATGTTGGCTATACAAACTTTTGACCTCTTTTGGCATTGTTCTTGTTAATTTTGAAACTATCAATTTTGCTGTTTTATTTCTGTTAGCATTAATAATCAAGGAATAACGAAAAAAAAAAATTGTTCCATCGACAACGATATGTGATGATGATTGATGGCTTTTATCAGTGAATATAATGATTATATATATTTTAGTATGGTTTTGTGGTAAAACCTTGTGTATATTTCACCTTCATTTTTGTCTTAACCGGAAAAATCATAAATTTTTTATTTATGGATTTGCTTGTATGCTGCCATGAAATTATATTTTTTTTATTAGCAAAAAAACCAAAATTAATTTTGATGTATTTTCATATTTTGTTTAATGATAGGTGGTTCATAAATATAATAATGGTATATAGGATAATTTATAAGGATAATTGTAAAATTTTAATAATATAAATTTTATGGTAAATAATTTAAATTATGGAGATAATTGATGTATGGTTATAAATTATCTATTGTGAATTGTGATGAAAAGATAAAATTGAAAGAGTATATTTTTGTTAACAAAACTCTTTAACTCATCATTTGGAAATGTGTTAGACCTGGAGTTGTCAAATATAAGATTGAGAACGGAATTTGTGAATCATATTTTTTGGTATGTGGATGTGGTATCCTAGCAGGCGTTAGGGCTCGCCACTTTAACCAATCAACTATATTAAATTAATGAACATTCTTCTGTTAAAGATTTTGTATTAGCTTTCCGGAAATTAGCTTACAGATTAGCTGCAGAAATAAATTTCTAGATTAATAGAAAATTGTATTATATTTTTGTTTTCAACAGAGACTATATTAAGTCCTTTACTTTCTGCCCCAGAATCTCTATTTCTAGTCAAATGGTGTAAATTTTGGAATAAATTTATAAAATTTCAATCATTTCTTTATTATTAAACCCGCAAAAAATAAACGAATATCGCCTAAAGAAACGATTAAAAATAAACCAATCTCCTTTAATAACATATTGTATTTATAAAAGATGTCCAGTTAAAAATTTCATCATATTATATAAATAAAAGGTTTCCATTAATTTTATATAATAATTCGGTTGAAATATATTATTATAAGTGTAGACATTATAATATTTTTAAGAACGCTATAAAAAAACCTATTTAATTTCTCTGAACCACCTACCAATCATTATCAAATTATAATTTTTTTCTGTGATGGTTAATAATTGGTTGTGTTGAATATTTCCTTAATAATTTCGGGTTTTTTTTTTCTCAAAAATTTAATGTTCTTCCGAAATAGGAGCCCTTCATTTTCACCCATCCATTCACCAAACAAAAATTTTTAACGATTTCAACGCGCATCATCATAATCTTATTTTGACGATTCCTCTGATGGTCTGGAGGCGAATTGTGTTTATTGTGAAATAAATATCAAGGTCGATTCCCTTTTCTTTTGGTTATGAAATTATATAATTAAAGTGTAAGACTCTTTCATGCTTGTCTGTCATTAATAATTTTCTTAACTATGGGGGAGAAGCATTTATAATATTATTATGTATATGAAAACCAGAATGAAGTATTAATAAATAAATGAGAAATGGAATATAAAATATTGACCAATTTATCCATCAAAAAAGTGCATTCAGAAAAAAAAAGAAGAAAAGAAAATGTGTTTGAGTAAATTATGACTTTGAACACAAATTAATGTTCATGTCATAAACATTTTGTATATATTTTTTTTCTTGTACATTATCTTGGCTGGAAAATGTCAGATTTTTTTTTTATGTGAATATCTAAAATTGCATGTCCACAAAAAAATATGATATTTTTATATTTATTCACAAAAATACATTTTCGAGATATACAATTTTTTTTTCTTCTTCCATTTTGTTTTTCTTTTGTGGCAATTTAACACTTTTCTCGTGAACTTTTGTTGTGTTATCTGAAAATGACATTGTCGGTAGCAAAATACATTTTTTTCTTCTAAAGGACGAAGAACTATTATCTACATAGTATTTTGTGTTATGATGAAACATTATAAAAATATTAAAAAAAAAAAAAACTGGTGGAAGGAAGAAATAAAAATTTTCTGGATAAAGAAAATATTTATTTGGTAGTTTTGTTTTTTTTAGAGATTTTAGTTTTCTAAGTTAAATGTTTTTACAGAAAAATAATGATGAAAAAATAGTTATAGGAATATGATATTTAAGTATTCTGTGATATTGATTAACTATAAACAATTCTCTGGCAGAATGAATGAGATGAAGAAGACAGTGCAATAGTGCAGGAAAAAAGATATATGTACTATACGAATAGTAACAGTGCAAGGAAGAAGCTACTAAACTATCAACTTTGATACTAATGAAATTGTGTAATGCATAAACATATTTAATGATCCTCATACAAGTAATCAAAAGAATTTAACATTAACCTTGATTTTTTCGACAAAATCGAAAGGAAAAGATTAAATTCTTAAAAAAAGTGTACAAAAAATTTAGTCTATATAAAAAATTCAAAGTAAATCGGAAACTGTTGTACAATCTCAACCAGTAGCATTTGATTTTTTAACTATGTACATACACGATCCAGACTATGAGATAGTAAAAAAAACATAATAAGTTATTTTATATACGTATATAGTGTTGTTATTCGGTTAGAGAGAGGAAAGGATTATCTTATCATTGATTCTGCATTCTGAATTCATTTTTTTATCCTGTACATAAATGTCCTTTAAGTAAACTTTCCATTTTTCATACTGATGGGTATTATTTTTATATACATATTCTATTTATTCTACGCCCAACGGGATGACAATTTTCCAACAGAAAATGTCAAAAAAGTTGTTAGCCTTTTATTTCCGAAAGTAAAAAAGAAATTATGTTTGGTTTTAAAAGTTCGTTTTTGCTTTTTGGTTCATGGTCGAGAATCTTTCGAATAAAAAAAAATTGTTGTCTTGTTCTTGTTGTAAGTGTGTTCGAGGTTACAAGTAGATTTGTTCAACAACAACAAAAAAAATTGTCGTTTTTTAAGTGATGTAGTAAAGATATTAAATGCTGAACGAGCAAATTTTTTAAAATATAAAACACAATGAAATAATTGAAAAGTGGAAGAAGAAGGAAACAGGAAATCAGTTGTTAGTTTTTTTTGTAGTATTTTGTAGATTATAAAGTCGATTTTTTTGTATATTAGTAATATCTGAGAGTTCTTTTTATTTTAGAAGTTGATCACATATTTTAAGTGGATGGATAAATATTTAACAAAGTATTCCAAAATATTGATTAATTATTTGAAAAATATTTTCATTAAAATTGAAGAGAATATCTTTTTTTGGTGAAGAAATGCATCTTTGTCCTTGACCTCTTGAGGACTTAGAATAAATGAAATAAAATGCATCTTTCTGCTCTTAGTACAAAGATACGCAATTTTCTTGTATATCCCAAACCTTTTTCCATTTTTACAAAAAATAATTGTAGCCATTATCTCTCTTACTGCATAATTTTGCTACTTACCAGTTCTACTACTAAATTAATGACTATATAATTTTTTCTTATAAAAATATTAAATTCACTTTTACTTTTAAATCGTACGCCAAATATAGTCAAGATAATTTTTTAACAGAAATATAATAAATGCATTAAGCAGATGCAATTTTTCTCTATGGTTAACTATATATATATATACATATATACTATACAAAATTTTCAGTATGGGGTCTCAATGAAAATTGTCGAACAATTATCCAATTTAATAATAATTTTTCTTTATGATATATTTTTTATTACCATATTTTTTATGAAAATTATCATCAAAAATAAAGCTGCCGTTTCAGGAGATTATGGAATTCGCTTATTTGTATACTTAAATTTCCAATTAATGTGTAAACAAAAAATAACTTATTAATGTAATAAAATTCCTTTAACATAAATTTACTATAGATATTTTTAATAATAATATAATTTTCATCATTTTATTAAAATATTTTATGAAAAATTCTGTAAAATGACAGGTAAATTGTTTAATAAATTATTGAACAAGAAAATATTTAATTTAATCATATACATAAAAAAAAATGTTGTTATTGAACATTTTACTGAAAAAATAACATAAAAATTGCAAAAATAAAATAATAATTGTAATTATTAATATATAAATTATATTAATAATATTTTTTTGTGAAAAAAATATTCACATTAATTTTTAAGTCAAGACAAGATTGTTAAGAAATTATTTTTTATTATTAAATATATTTACGAATTTTATAATTTATTATAATTATAAAAGTAATCAAATTTGTAATTTATTATTATAAAAAAAAATTTATATTCATAATTTTGATATTTTTATTAAGATGTTAAAAGAAAATTAAATAAATATTATATTGGAATTTAATTGGTAAATTTATTATCGAAATATTTGCAGTTTTTTTTTAAACGCAGATTGAAAATATGAAAAATATAAAAATTTATAATTTATATTTTACTTCATATAATATATTTAATTGTAAAAATTCTTATAAATTGTAGTGTAGAAAATACAAAAATATGTGATAAAATCAATTTAAATTATTTAACTTGGATATTTTATGTGATTTTCATATTAAAATCTTTATAGTTAAATGAAATAATTTAATTGACATTTTTAGATAGCTAATCAAAATTGAAGATTTAACCAGTTAAATGGAATATTTAAATATTTAATTAATGTAACATTTTTTTTATAAATAATAATTAAATTTCAAATATAAATTGCAAAATTACTTTAACTGTATAAATTTTAATTTGTTTAGTTGACATTTTTATAGTATTAAGATAGTAAAATACCAAATAATTGCAACAAAATGTCCAGTTTTCCTGCAGACTAAGGAGTTAGACTAAACCCACATTTTGATGCTTCAGTCGAGACAAAGTAGAAATAATTATCATTTGATTAAGAAAATATAATTATCCCGTAAATTTATTTCACAATTATTAAAATTGCAAATATCAAGTTTGAAAGTTGGTAATTGAAACTGC